>JBBBVU010000007.1:22198414-22210509 GCA_037177055.1 Atherinosoma microstoma
TTATTTAACAGTTAATTAATGCTTAATAATGCATTAACTAACGTTAATTAAGGGACCCTTATTGTAAAGTGTTACCATATCTTTAAGCGATCTAACTGAACTTATCCCAACCTAGAATAAATCATCACAGAGATAGAATCCAGTAGGAAGTGAACTATCTTTATGATACAAAATCAGGAAATAAGCCTGAAGTTGCCACGATAAGCCACTAATTTTGTTTCAGGAACCTAGCCTCTGGTGTACAGTATAACAAGTAGGCTACAGGAAGCAAATAAAATGAATGCATAGGGGAAGTAAGTGCCACAAATAGATACTGACATCTTTTTACATCTTTTTTATTTTTTCTCACAAAAATCAGTGACAAGTCTAGTTTTAATTGGCCACAAGTGGAGCTTGTTCTTGTCATTTATTGTTACAGTTAATGGCAATAACAAGCTGCTTTCTTAACAATGCAGTGAAAACTGCGGTGAGTTTTAAACCAGTTATTTAGTTTTTGATTCTTATCTGCCAGAAAACATATACATCATTTGTCCTTTTTGTTCAATTGCAGCCAGTAAAGAGACTTGGAAGGTCTTGTACATTTTTGCCTTCGCTACATTCTCAACATGACATTGTCTTTAAATGCTGCCACTAAACTTGCAGTCAGATAATGTAAATGAGAATTTTTTCACAACTCATTTGATGGGTTACATAAAATTTATGTCCAAACACCCTAAAACAGGATGCACAAACTGCACACATCTTACCATCTCACTCTGGCAGCAGTGGTGAAGTGTGTGTGTGTCTCGTTGCTTTTCATGAATATCAGGTTTCAGCAGATGAATGTCATGATTCCAGAGGAAAAATACAATCTAAAAGACTTTTAGCGTTCTCCTATTGTTTTTATTCTTTTACTTTTTCATTGTTTTAGTCATTTTAGACCTCTTTTTAGGGGAAAGTACTACTTTAAAAAAATATTTTTCTCTAAATCCCTGTTTTTAAACTGTGAGCAGTGGTTCCTCTTCGCTGGGCTGGTATTAAAACTAGAACCTCACATCTGCACGGTGTGTGACATGCAACTTTATGGATACTATTTTGATCCCAAACTGGGAAATTGGAGGTTGTAGCAGCAAGTGTTAAAGCAAACAGTGACTCAAATCAGTGATAAACAAAGACTTTCCTCTCCCTGGCCACTTTTTCCAGCTCATCAGGGAGTTTCCCAAGGTTTTCCCAGGCCAGTCGAGCGACATAGTCCCTCCAGCGTGTCCAGGGTCTTCCCTGGAGTCTACACCTGGTGGGATGTGCCCGGAACACCTCACCAAGGAGGCGTCCAGGAGGAATCCTAATCAGATGCCCAAGCCATCTCACCTGGCTCCTCTGGATTTGGAGGAGCCCTTCCAGGATGACCAAGCTTCTCACCCTCTATCTAAAGGAGAGCCCTTTTCCTCCTGTGCCTCGCTTATACATTCTACACCAGCCGAGTCATCAGAGAATTTCTGAAGGGGGCATGACTTGGAGTTGTGCTGAAAGTCAGTGTTGTATAAGGTGAAAAGGTAGAGACAGCACAGTCCCCTGAGGAGCCCCTAAATCAAAATCACTGACCACTACATCAGAAAGAACACTGCCCAGACCAACAAACTGTGGCTTGCCTGTTAAGTCAGCCCACAGTTTGTTCTTGTTCAGTAAGCCTTTCTCTACTGTCTTCATTGACAGGATTATCAGCAGTTCATAATGTTTCATGTTGTTATGTTTCCCATTTTTACCTGCTCAATGTTTAACCCATAGACATCATCACCATACTAAGCAGCTTCCCTAGTGATGTTTCATAAGGCTTCCCAGTTACCTTAAACCTGGGGGAGGTTAGGTGGTCAACTCAGCTAATGATAGATGTACCTGAGGTATATATAGTGATAAAAAGAATGGAGGAGAGATACCTTTGGCTAACTCCTCAAGAATATGATCTATTGAAAAACAGAAGTCCCAGTCTGGGCCAGAAATTGCTTTTGGATTTTAGCCTCCAACACTTGTTTGAAGCACTCATGAAGTTTTACTTGATTCAAAAACTCGAAGTCAAGAGTCAAAAAGGCACTGAAGATAGTAAGAGTTGATGCAATCAGAGTTTTTTTTTTTTTTCTCAGGAAAAACAGAAAGCTGAGTCCTCTCCAGCGAAGACTGAACTCTGTACTGTCTTACTCTACTTTATATTCTCTCAATCGATGGCTAAGCCCTTTTTTCCCCTAAGCCCTTTTTTTTTTTTTTAAGTCCACTAGCCAGGTCAAACCTGGGCATATCTGGATATGTCTGAGCACATGCTTGGACAGGTTTCTCTACCATTAATGCCAAGCTGAATCCAACTGCATTTTTTAAAGCCATTTTCATTCTTCATGCATCAACATGTATGTTTATTGACTTAGTGTAACACTAAGCGATCTTGATATAAATTTAATTTTCATTTCATAGATATTATACAATTAGTATATTGGCTACATATTTGCATGTTTACAGAAAAGTAGACAAGGCAACACAACTCACAGAGAAAAAAGTATTACAAAGAGAATGTAACCAAATCTGACATTAAATTGCAGGATCTGGGATCACTGCATAGACAATGTGTGTATGTTTGTGTGTTTAGTTGGTTTAAAACTTCTTGAATTTATATTACATCATTTATTTAGAGGCTAAACAAAGTAATGGCATAGACACGTTCCTCTTCTCTTCACACAGACACTGCCCTGTGAATATTTTTCCTAGTCATTCTGATTAGGAGGAATTTATACACACATTTCATCCAAAGGAAGAATCTGCTGATTTACAGCAACTTAATTCTGTCTGTCATCAGTTTCAGGCTGAACGATGAATGGAACAGACTGGGACTCTAACGGAAAGGTATTTCACCAACGTGACTGTAGGAGAGATATTTGAGGTGTTGAGGACTGTAAGGCGCAGGACGTATTTATCACCACTCTCAACCTGGAGTGTCGGCCAGAACACTACTTCAGGCCAGGATGTTACTTTAACTGGGTGAGCTCAGGTAGATATGGAGGTGCCGGCGGAGAAAGGATGAGAGAAGATGGTATCTTCAACTGGTCTGTATTTAACTTCAAACATCTTTCCAGTTCCAGTAGATAATACATATACGATTGTAAGCATCTGTGATTTTTTTGTCATTGACACACAAACATGTGGGGAACCGTTCTTTGGACCGACAGCAGTGACTGCTAGTTACTCCTCTGCAGCCTTTTAGCAACTATCACTGTTTGCAGCACCGCAGATTCGCGGGGGCGGGGCGTTATCGATGACGTCATCACTATACTAAGGCAGCTCCAGTTGAACTCAGAAACATAGCATCTACACCAACAACTTGCATTACAGACTCAAACATCTGCAGAAACATTAAAGAAATAAAGTGAATGATGGGGCCTTTTGTACAGTGACAGCTTCCTAATGAATACCTCCCATCTCTGTGCAGAAACTGTAATTACAAGTTTGATTTCTTGAAAGTTTGACTTTATGAATTAAGGAAGCAGATGAGTGTGCAAGAAGACCTATATAACAGTCTTTCTCTTTAAGGCATCTCTGTCCTAAAAGAAATAAAGAGGAAAAATCACTTCTCTCAACTGAGAGTATCTTTATTGTATATTTTGCTTCTTTGAGTTAATTTGATGAATAACTTTAATTTTCTTTCACTAAGCTATGAATAATAGTTAGTAATATGTTTAATTAGAGATTAATTAGCTGCACATGATGATGCACAGCTTGCACTGTTGCAATGACTGCTGTGGTAGGGTGAGTATAACAATAAGACAGCCAATGCTGCACCTTTTGTGGCTCCCATGATGAATAACAGAAAATGGTCTCCTTTGTCTTTGGGGTAAACATCTGACAAAAGGCAAAGGCAGAGACTAATGAATGGCTGAGTAAAGTTCAGAAGATGATACGTTTTTTTTTTTAAACTGAAAGAAAATAAATGGATTTTTTTTCTAAATGAACTTATTACAGTTTATTCAGCTATAATAAATTAACCCTTTATAGTTGGTCAAAGTGGACAAAAATCTGATGCAGACAAATGATTAAGTTAATGTTAAAAGAAGCTAAATTGTGGTGAGGGACACACTGGAATATGGCACAGCAACAAGTGAGATGAATATAGCATACCTTTAAAAAAAAGAATTTTTTTTTCAAATCTCAAAGATTTAATGATTCTTAAATCTATCATAGGCTGAATATATATCAAAAACATATATTTAAAGAATACACATATACACTGAGCAGCCATTTTATTAGGTACACCCTAGGTAGGACCCAGTTTTGTCTTCAGAACTGCATTAATTCTTCATGGTATAGATTTGGGTGTTGGAAATATTCCTCAGAGATTTTGTTCCATATTGATAAGATAGTGTCACACATTTGCTGCCAATTTGTCCATGATGAGAATATGTTCAAGAAACCAGTTTGAGATGATTTGAGCTTTGTGACATGGTGCATTATCCTGCTGGAAGTAACCAAAACTATGCCAAGAAAATATCCTAAACCATTAATACGAGGCAGGGTGGATCTTTGCTTTCACGCTGTTTATACCAAATTCTGACCCTACCAAATAATTGTAGTGGCTGGAATGGAGACTCATCAGACCAGGCAACAGTGTGAACTGTAGTCTCAGTTTCCTGTTCTTAGCTGGCTGGAGTGGCACCCAGTGTGGTCTACAGCTACTTTAAAGTCCAATGTGTTGTTATTTCAGTACTGCTATTCTGCATACCTTGCTTGTAACCAGTAGTTATTTGAGTTACTGTTGCCTTTCTATCATCTGCAATAAGTCTGACCACTCTTCTCTGACCTCTAACATCAAAGAGGCATATGATGCCCGCTGGATATTTTCTCTTTTTCTGACCATTTTTCTGTAAACCCTACAGATGGTTGTGTGTGAAAATCCCTGTAGATGAGCAGTTTCTGAATACTCAGACCAGCCTGTCGGGCACCAACATCCATGTTCAAAGTCCTTTAAATCGCCTTTCAACCCTATTCTGATGCTCAGTTTGAAGTTCAGCAAGTCATCTTATAACAAATCATAACATCCATTTCTACATAAGTTGATTTGCTGCCATGTGATTGGCTGATTAGCTATCTGTGTCAACAAGCAACTGAACAAATATTCAGAATAAAGTGGCTGGTGAGTGTGGTCTTGATCATGGTCAGAAGCCCTACTTTATCATCAAGCAGCAAATAGTGGCTGAAAACAGACCGCATTCTGTTCTCTCTTTCTGTATCCAATACTTTTGATGTCATCACTGCAGTCCAGATTTCCAAGCTGTGCACTGAAGTAGAATGAAACAACTTGTCAAAAAGTTTTGAGGCTTCTGCAAGACTATCCCCAGATATTACAGGGGATAGGTATAACCTGACCCTATTCCCCTCACATCCAAAGAGTTGCAGGAATCTCTCAGTCAAAAACTCTTTCTTTGTTTGTAAGCTACTTCTTTATCATCCTCTGTACTGACCAGTTAATGTGTGAGTGGAATAACTATTAAATCTTGAGTTGTAAGAAGACCTCCACTGAAGAGTGCAGCTGTTGCATTCACAAGCTGGTGTAAGGGTGAGCGTGAAGCTTTCAAAAGCAGTTTGTTTATTTCAAAAAGCTACAATTTAATCTCTATTAGCTCGTTTTTTACTCTTAGATAGCATTCAAATTCTACCTTTGCAAAAGGGTGATTAATTGAGTTGTTTTCTTGGTTCCTTTTTTATCAATTTGGTGCAGCGATTACGAAATGTTCACCTTGGAGCTTTTTTTGTTTTGCACAAGTGCAATTTTTCCAACCTGAAATGAGTACACAAGTAATGTTATGGAAAGAAAACATGTACAAAAACCGTTCTCAGGGATGGTACGTGAGTTAATAGACTTATATCCATCACAGCCTTGAATGAACTAATCTTCAACTCATACACTGATTATTTATCCTTGTTCCTGCTGCTGTTTTGCTTTCATATATACAATCTTTTGTGGGCTTTTCTTTCCCAAAAGTCCCATGTGTTGTTTTGAAAGTTACTAGATGCTGATAAGCTGCCAACCTGGCACCTCTGGCTGTGTTTCATTTGTTTTGCTTCCTTCCTTTCTTGGAGGAACTTTTCTTTCCTCGCCTGGGATTCATTTATTTGTCTACAGAAAGCGATGAGGGCAAGATGAAGACATCGTCACAGGTGGCTGCTACGGTAACAGAAGGTAGGGATTAGATTTCCCATCATGTGTTTGTGTTTGTATGTATGTAGAAAGTTATTTCTCTGTGTTTGATAAGAGAATATGGAAGATCCAAATCTCTGCCCCAGGTAGAGTTTATCACTGTCCTTAAATCTGGCTAACACGCAAGGAATTCATAGTGCATAGCAGATCAGTACCAAGCCTTGTACTTTATACCCGTTTTTTTTTTCTCTCTCTCTCTCCTTCCTTAGGATTCTGCTTCTTGATCTGTTGGACTATTACTAACAAATTCATGTCTAAGATTGCAGCGTAATACTCTCTCTCTTAGAAAGGCTGTGATTGTGTTTACATGTCTGACATCTGATGGATAGAAGAACCTGACCATGGATACATGGAAAAAGGAAGAAAAACACAAGCTGGTTGTGTTTTCTATCTCTGTGCCTCCAGCACATGAATTTAGACATTTTGTGAATCGTTGGATGATCATATGAAGATCTGAGAGTACAGGTCAACTGAATTAGAAGTGTGGGGGAAAGCTGAAGTAGATGGAGTAAACAGTTGTGGACTGAAAGAAACAATATATGGTGCAATAAATGGAGTGTCAGATGGGTGGAAATAAAGAGAGGGAAACAGAGAGAGTTGCGGGTATTTATTACGTCTGTCTTTATTGCTTTTTGTAATCATTCACTTTTTTCCTTCTGAAATCGACATTTAGAAAAACAGAGAATCGACTTTAGATGTCCAAACCTTTTTCTTATGTCCTCTGCTAAATCTAAATTTGGGATTTTAAACTATTTCTCAATTCTTTCTTTTTTGTGTAAGAAATGATCAAATCTAAGATTTTTTTTAAAATGTTTAATTCATTTATTGTAGATTTCTAGTTTCTCTCTCCAGCCATGAGACATTTAACTATACCTCAGTCAAGTCAGCCACACCATGAAAAAAGTGTTGGGAAAGTGATTGATGCTGACGCTTCATGTCACTGAGAGGCAAAAAATGTCATTTGATATAATTCACTAACTTTTATCAGGATCTTTTGAACTGTGGAATCCCCTTTTCTCAGGTTCAGTCTTGCAATTTTACCAAGCAGTGTGATTCTTGTAAGGTGTGAAATATATAAGAAAGCCTTTTTCCACATCAGGTCAAGTAGACCCACTAATCAGGCCACCATTTGGGTACACAGATGAGTGTGCAGAGTGATACTTTATATTCCCTCTGGGTATATTTTCAGATAACAGTAATTCACAAAAAAACCATGAGACACAAACATCAGCAGCTGAACGGTTTCACTTCACAAAAATACAAATAAAAAGGCCCAGAATATATGATGGTTTCCAAACTCCTTAAAAACAACTTTAAATACAAGAGACAGGATTGTTTTTGTTTGAATCTTGGACATTTTAGAGGCAGCTGAATTTCCTCTGGGGCTCAGCTGTATGAGGCGGAAGAAAGCACAGGTGGGAATAAACAATGTCCATGTTCTGCATCCTGAGTTTAAGATTTTTTTTCTTCTCTTTCAGTTGCTGCAAAATGAAAAAAGGAAAACAAAAGATTTTCTTTCGTGTGCAATTTTAACTTCTGGAATGGTTTGTGAAGCTTTAAATGTATAAGCAAAATCCCAGTTTGAGATGGATTTGGAAAGTGCTCCTTTAAACAACATACAGTTAAATCTGAAAGATGCCTGTTTGTTTAAATATTTATCTAGTAGACACAAGTACAAAATAAAGTATTTTCAGGGTCACTGGCCAATTTTCTTGTACTTGGAAAATGTTAAAAACTTTGGAAGGAGTCATGTTATATTATATTTTCTTAAATAACTATCTTAATTGCAACAATTGTCTAGTTGTTGCAAACTTTGCAAGAGAAATCCATGTCTATTCTTGCTGAATGCAAGATTTCAGCTGCTCTACAGTCCGTGGTTGTGAGCTTCTGTGCTTAGTGATGCTTTATGCATGAAACTCATCTGGACATCAGGAAGGACAAAGTCTTGACAGTGTTGCATATGATGGCTTCTACTCCCATTAGAGCTTTGCAGCACAACATAGAGTTTTACTGAAAAAGTTCAACACTTTATATTAAGGACCTTGTGATGCTGAATAATACCAAATTAAAGTAATGGTAATATAAGAATAATCTTCTTCTGGAGGGACAACCTACCAAATTTCCTGAAGTTTTGGTTATGATTTATGGGCACCTGAGAGTGGCTTTAAAATTGTAAACTCGACAAGAATACACAAATGTCATCTGAATATGTATATTCTGAACTAGAAAGATTATTTGAAACAAAGACAATATTTTTAATGACATACCAGAGTTGAATTCTGTTTTTGTATGTCTGATTTATTGCTTTTTTTTTCTTCTTTTAGTTTATTATAGCATTATTAGCATATCAATAAACATAAAATGTAAAACATGTGAGATTATAACAAAGCTAATTACTATCTTTTGTCCCTTGGCAGGACAACACATACTAATATATTGCACATGGGGCCACAAGTCTGTTTTTATTTTTCAGGTTGAAATAAACACAGTGTTACAAGTAAAGACTAAATTTAAAAGAAAAAACAGACGAGTTATGGACCAGATTTCATTGTCCAAGATTCATGATTTTAAATAATGATCTGAGGGGCAGGCAGCTCGTGTATGGAAGTTGGTATGGTATTCTAAGTTTGTAAGGCATAATACAATGTCAGGGGAATATAACAATAGAGTACCATCAGTAACACCAGGCTACCAAAGGTTGAGTACAGGAAACATAATATAGATTATTGGCTTCATGGAAAAGTTACACAACATATATTTGCAAAGAAAATTCTGGTTTATTATGTTGAATTCTGTCTGATACTGAAGGACAGTCCAAATAGATTTAGAGGACCAGCCAGAGGAGAAAGAAAAGCGAAAAAGAAAGAATAGTCAGCAGAAGTGAAGGTTTTAATCATCAACTGTGCCATAATTTTGTTTTCTTTAAAAAGGTCAACAAGATGACTGTGGCCATGGACAGGAAAGCTTGTGTTAATTAGCAACGATCATTAAAAAGAGCTGCACTGTTGATACAGAGCTTGAATGCTGAATAGTCAGTACCATATATATATATACTGTATATATATATATATATACTCAAATACATTTTCACTTTTGAGCCAATTCTAGCTACTCAGAGGACACATATGAGAACAGTTTACTGTAATAAACCATAAACAACACAGGGAGGTTATCTTCTTACAGCAACCCACTGTGCAAGAAGATAGGGAGGGAAGATGGGAGGATAGATACACTGCATTGCAGAATTGCAATGAAAACTACTGGGCCTCCCTCCTGGGTAGCAGTGAAGAGACAACACACAAGGTCACTAAGGTTTCTTGACTTAGGTAGTCAGGAGAATCTTTTTCAGGAGGAAGTCCTCACCAGAGACACAAAAGGACAACACGGAGGACTGTGACACTTTAAGTTGATGTGGTGCAGAGTATCCTCACTTGCAGCTCATGCTATTACAGTTTTACCTGTCTACATGGTATGAAATTATTTGAACAGCATAAGGGATACATCCTCAACTTATTTGGTTTAATGAGGAACATGCAAGGAAATTGGTGGAGTTTGAATGACACAAACTAATGTTTTTTGCTTAATTGATCTCATTGGAGACAACTGTTTTTCTAACACTGCTGCACAATATGCTTTCAAATAAGTTCCTTGTTTGATCCTTTGGATAAAAGTATGCTGATGAGTAAATTCATCTAAGAAATATAAAGATAAGATGATGAAGTTAAAGGATTTGGTCAGTGAAATTAATCAATGATCAATAAGCTACAGGCTCTAAGACAATGCTTTAATATGCCTTTTCATGCTTTCAGGAGATTATTTAAAAAAAAAAAAACAGCTGGACACAACCTTGGACATTACCTTCTCCCAGCTAGAAAAGACACAGTTTTTCTTTTGTTATTCTATTTAAACTTTTTTACATTCAACGGTGCAGGGGATTTTGCAATGGACCATAGTGGTGGGCTTGTGGCTGCCTCTGAGTAGGAGGAAATAGATTACCCTTATCAAGGTTTTCTCAAAGGAAAGTTGCTGCCGTGAAAGCTAATTAAATTCTGGCTCCACAGAGAACACCTATAATACCCACTGATCCTTTTCATTTTTTCATCCCAGAAGTTTGCAGACAGATATGTGAGCAAAACATTCTTATTTGCAGTTTTGTTTTTTTTGCAGTGTCATATTATGTGGTGTGTCAATGCATGTGTGGTACACTGCAACTAAATAGCACCAGCTTATATGTCGGACCTGTTTCTAGTGGAGGTTACGTTTTTACTCTAGATTAAGATGATTAAAATAGAATAAATAAACTACTTATGGGTGCTTTAAGCTTTGTACTTTTAAAGAAATAGTATTGACTGTTGATTATCCATTGTTGTTTTCACCTTAAGTTGATTAATTGTTTTAATTGCTTTACCAGCCTACATCTTCAATTACAATTTGATCTGTAGGATTTTTTCCCCCAAAAAAGACTAACTTGAAATTATAAAGCTTAAACATAAAAAGATATCAGGGCATCCTACTACTAGTGATCTTGCACAAATGCTCAAAACAAACAAAACAAATAATAATAAGAAAAGGCAAAAGGTCCCCACGGATGTCTGCAAATAATCCCTGCAAAGTGCTGGCAAAATATCATCCAATCAAGTTCCAAAAAACAGTTCTTCAAACCCAAACATATTCTAAAGATGCCTCTTTTACAGCTGAATAAATCCATCATTCCTTCAAAAATTTGACACTGATAAGGACTGACTGCCAATTATGAGGACTTTTTTTCACTCTGCCAATCAATCTGCCTCATGCTGAGACAGTCTAAAGAGCAAAATTCTGACATGATTGAAAATACATTAATATTCCAAGAGGATGCATTTAAGATTCAACTGACAATGTATAATTGATGACTGACATACCAATCATTCATTCAAGACAAGCAAAATAAGAGAGTTGGTATTGCAGATGTGAGTTCAAAATCTAATTGTACATTTCTGTAATATTAAGTGATTACAGAGGTAAGAATTATGAGGAACTTCTTTGTTTGGAAAAAAACAGAAAAGGAGATGTTGTTGACAACACATTTAAAGAATAGTTGTGAAAGAGGGAAAGAAAGTCAGATTTAAAAAAAAAAATAAAAACATACAATTAATACCATTAAAACTTCAGCTATCTGCAGACTGTTTGATGAAAGGTGAGGGTGTCATGATTGGGTATAAAAGGTGTATCCACCAAAGCCTTTCCCACCAAAGTCTTTCCAAGTAATTACAGGTCATGGCCCACCACTTTGTGAAAAGCTGTCTAAGAATCATTAATCAGTTGAAAAATATATTTTTCAGTGCAAATTAGCAGAGGACTTAAATCTTACTGTAAATTCAGTGCATTATAATGTGAAAGCATTTCTTTTGGTATGAATTGACTTTTTTTAAATGGAACTTGGTAAAAACTGTATTATTACCACAGCAGTGTGGCAGAAATGCATTGGATTGTTTGCTAATGTCCATGAAAAACTTCAATAGAATGCATCACTCTTGCTGGCTCTGGTAAAGTGAGTGCCCAGAGGGTTGGCTGTGATTGTTCTAACAAATATTCAGTGTAAACTGACCTTTACCTGGTAAACCTCAGATGTACAAGTTAATGCAGCACATAATGTGACTCTGTTGTTCTGTATGATGTCCTACATCAGCACTCCTTCTTTCTTCATCATAATCTGGAGTGTCAAACTGAGGATGTGTGGATGGTACTATATATCTAGGGCTCGCTGCAGGAAGGGACTCTCAAGAATACTAGAATTAAAAAGGGGATGTTGTAGTGGACAATATGGTTAATCATAATTCACCATGGACAGTTATATTGCTGATCAGACCTAGTTCCCATTATGTACTGTTATCTGGCACTGAGA
>JBBBVU010000007.1:22219718-22234938 GCA_037177055.1 Atherinosoma microstoma
CCCCCCCCCCCCCCCCCCCCCCCCCCCCCCCCCCCCCCCCCCCCCCCTCCCCCCCCCCCACTCCCCCACGACCGAAGAGGAGAAGAAAACTCCCGGTCCGCTCGCTCGTCCTCGCTGCTCCCTTTTTGCCGTAAGTCCTACAAGCAGTCGGGTGCTACCGGAGTGCCCGCTGCCGCCGTGGACTTATTTTTCTCCTGGTCATTCGGTATTGGATACCAGCAGACTATCCCAGGTGGGTAAGTGCACCGTTACTGGCCTTTTAGTGGGATTTCCTAAAGAAATAAAGATATGTAATTAAAGAAAACTGCTTCCGACTTTGGTGGCGCTTCTGCCGGGTGTAGGAGAGAGCAGATGAAAGCCCAGACAAAGCTGCGTGGGGGGTGGCAGTTTTTGCTGACGTCGTTAATTGCTTTTTAAATTGGCGGAGAGCTAATCGTTTTGCTGTGTCCCGTCTGCCACGGTGACAACTCTCCAGTGTTTATAATCTGATTAGGAGGAGGATCAGCAGTTTGATGTAATGATCGGTCTGCACCCAGTCATAGACAGTGGGTCGCTTTGCTCTCCTTTGTGATGTTGCGAGACTTTTAGCTTTTGTAAAGTGCTGTGTTTCACTTTTTTCGTCATACACTTGGCAGCATCCTCCGCTCTACTCTGTGTTCCTCTCTCAGAGGGACTCTATCCACTTTTTAAAAAAAAAAAATCTTTTAGTTTTTTTCTTTTTACCTTCCTCTTATTTCTTTCTCTCCACCTTTTTGCTTTCAGAAGATGCTTTTCTTTCTGCTACCTGTCGTGGCTCTCTTGCTGAGCAGAGACACGGCTGTCTCCGGTAACGGTAACGAGAAATGGCTGGGTACCGTGGCTCAGCACAGCAAGGACAGATCCTGGAACAGATTCAGAGATGTAAGTTGCACCGAGAAACACATAAATCTTGCCAAAAGGAGCAACATGATTAGCTTAATTATAAGTAAATGTGCGCATGTGCTTATCTCCGTCAGTGCATGTGTGTGTGAGAGAAAGCACATTACGCCCTTTAGGCACCCAGTGAGTATTTGAGCACTTGCCAGCAGGCATAATCCACCTTGTAGAAACTCAGCAGGTTGAAACCTTGCCACTCAGACTCTTAGACAAACATTACACTGCTACACATGGCGGAATAATTCTCTCATGGTCTGAGTTATTTCTCTTCTGAATTGCTTGATTTTTTAATTTCTTTTTTAACCAGCATTGACTTCATAATATGTTTTTATTTCAATAACCATATAACAAATTATCAGTCATTTATCACATAGGCTTTATGTTTCAAATATAATAAAAAATGCATGAATTTTATTTACACTATTTGGCATTAAACGCAACACAAATACAAAGCAGCTTTAAGTTTAGGGTTTTTCAGTCGGGGTAAAGTCATATCTATATAGGACCTTGTAGAGCTTCTGTGTAGCTCAGATATGTATTATTCTGGATGTGTCTTTGAGGAACAGTGGATTATGTCTTCGAGGATATTGAGTATAAACTGGATGACACTTCTATGGTATTCTAAAAAATGTAACAGGACAAATGTTGAAATTTCGATTTGTTTGAACAATATATTGACTTTAAAGCTGTTGGCGTGTTTCCAAATGGTTGCAAGTGGTACATGTTTACTGGTGTGTTGCATCACGTCTTCTTTCAGGCATTTGGAAACTCAGGAGACCAAGGTGAAATGTATCCACATTTTTGCTTGAAATAGATTTGATACACTGCTCAGCACTTCAGGTCTTCCTTTTGTCTTGGCTCCGAGTTTTCTGTGGAACACCTGGTTTGGCCTCCAGGAGCTCAGTTTAAGCGTGAATTCTTTTATTTCAGAGCCATGCAGCTATAATATTTGTAGGATGTAGTTTGTCTTGCTGAAATAAGCAAGGCCTTCAAAAACTTCATAGAAGAATATGATGCTCCAAAACCCATGTATACCGTGCATTGTTTCACACTGATGGTGATTGCAGTGCAATTTACCTGCAGTGTGCACTGCACGTACAGCCAGAGCATCGCAGGTGCACCCTTTTGAATTATAACAAGCCAAATAGAAAATGTATTGTTTTTTTTTTTTTTTAAAGAACAGAATTTGACATTTTGATTCTTCAGACCACAGTACAGTTTTCAAGTTTGCCTGAATCCAGCTTAGCGCTCTAGCTCAGAGAAGGGATCTTTCTTTCTTGATCTTAAGATCTGTGTGGGCCACTCTGAGTTTCAATTTTATGTGTGTACCTTGTCTTTGCATTCAAATAGTTTCACTTTATGTTTACTTGTAATGTTGTATTACCTGAAACCCAAAGGAATCGTGGCTATTTAATGCAGCTGTGTGTTCCTGTCCCATGGAAAACAACAGTTCTAAAGATTTAAATATCTAAAATCTAAATTTGCTCTGAATGTATGAGATATTCTATGTGCAGTAGTTGATTAAAAATCTTTCCAATTAGCCACATTTATAATAATAATTAATCCTCCAGGCACAAGTTGGCCTCTGTAACCTCAATGCCACCACTTTCCAATTTCAGTCTAAACTTTTTAGAGAGTTTTGTGCCGAATGAATCATATTATCCTCTCTATTCATATTTTCTATAGACTCAGTGTCTGTGGGAAGCTGTTTTTATATCCATGATCTATGATATGATAATTTTGGTCATACTGACATTTTACACAACATTCACAGGGAAATAGGGTTGTATTTTGGCTATTAACATTTATGGAATTAGTCAGTCATAAAAAGCATTAATTAATCAACTTAAATCATGGTTTTAACGAAGACTTGGACAGAATTTGTGTTGTGTTGCCACACAGTTAGATATTTGACAACTCTGAATCTGGTTATGGGGAAATTAAAGCATTTCAACATATCCAACATGCCATGAGCAATACTCCAAATTAATTCTGATGATATTGTTTTTGTTATTTATACTAAATGTGATCATGTTTTACATTCCCAAAGCATCATACATAGAACACAACCAACTCCTGGGAGACCTATAAAAGCGTTAAGACAAAATTGTATTCCTCTCTGACTATATTGAGCAACCAACTTTTCCTTTAAGTCCTCAACTGGACTGTAACTGCAGTCCTGAACTAGTCAACTATCCAATGACTGTCATGTGATAGTAACAGTAGTGATGCCATGGTCTCAACATTATGATACCCTTTGATGCCAGCTAACATGTTCTCCAGACATTTCAGTAGATGTGGGGTTAACTTTGGCCTTATTAGAGCTGGCCTTTCCTCCACAGCACAGGAGCTGTGATAAGTGAGATGGCCATGACAGTATACTCTCTGCTAGAACTGTGCTACCTGAGCTGTGTGTCTGTCCACTGTTTATGCTGCTCTGTGGTCTCCCGAGCAAATGAAACTTGTTAATGGCAAACTGTCAGTTGTCTTGGAAGACAGGCGAGGAGAGAGAAGAGAAGAAAAGGAAGGGAAAGGAAAGGAGGGCTGGGGAGGCGAAGTAGATGTGGTGGTGGTGGGTAGGTGGGGGGGGCTGTGACATTTATGTTTAATATTTTAAGCAGGGCTGCCACACAGATGCAAGGGCTGCTGTAACTGTTATGTGTGTTTATATCCATGTGTGTGTATATTGTCTGACCTATCACATAAGGAAACTTGCTGGTTGTAATTTGTCTCCTGCAGCACTGGCTGTTGTTTGTCCCACTGTGTCCTCTGTCTGTCGCCATTCACTGAGTGATTTCTCTCCTCTCACACACCAAACCATTAAAGAACAAAGAAAAAACACAGAAAACATAGTTCTATATGAGTAATTTTCAAACCCTTCCACCTTCCACCCAGGGTGTTGGATGGGGATTTGCCAAGTAGCGAGGGATCATTGTTTTCAGGGTTACCATGGGTACGTGTTGAAGTCATCAACAGCCACAAACTAAATACTTGTTAATATTAATACAATTTAAAAATCCTAAATGGCAGATGTGTGATTGATCTCATTGACAAACTGTTACGACCGTGTGGGATTTGCATGCTCATTTGCGTCTGTGTTCACACGCAAACCGTTGGAGCTGACAACTTTAATGATGATAAAGTTGATACTGCCTTAACAAATGGATCTGAAGATTGTTGGGCACCAGAGCACCTCCATTTGTGACATCACACAAAGACAATATGAATGAACTGATACATATATGGATCTTTTTTTATTAAGGAGTAATTGCATTGCATAAAAAGTATTGAAATATACAAAGGTATTAGGGATGTGCACGACTAACCGATAAGTTGAAACGGCGCACAAAGTTGACGGCTTTTTTTAAAAAGTCGACCGTTTTTGTTTGGACGAGAGTTATGTTTTATTGCACAGAAACATGATGTTGCAGCGCTGTTTTAAAAGAAAAGTATGGCTCCTTAAGGTCGAGCTAGAGAGGCGGGGGGGAGAGAGGGAGATGCACAGTGCAGGTCTGTATCAGAGCGGGGGGGACATCAGAGAAAGTTAGCAGAAATGACCTTGCCTCCACCTCCTGACCTCGGTTTGGAGGCAGAAGCAGAAAGTTTAACAGCTGTTTTCTGTCTGAGTTTTCACCGATAGAAGAAGTAACAAACAAGATTAGCACGGTTACTGAACCATCAAAGAAATGTTGCCAATCAGGAGTAAAAACATCAGACGGAAAGACGACGAAAAGAACTGGTTTTGTTATTGCTAAATGCTCCTGTAGGCGCAGTGCTTAGTTCACCTGGAATAGCAACCAACCCATAAAAGCAGCCAGCCCAGGTTCAATCCCTGACATCTTCCTGACCCACTTTCTCTTCTACCTGCTGTACAGAAAAGGACACTAGAGCCCACACAATGTTATAAATATAACAAAGTAAAAAAACACTCAAGTGTGGAACACACACATTATACAAATAACATTTCACCCGTTTTACAATTTCCCTTTGGAGATGGTATCTTTTCATTTCATTGTTGATGACTTCATGATGACGTCACAATTAAGCAAATCGATTTTGATAGGTCTGACTATTCGACTTCAGAAATCACCTAAAATGCCCATCCCTAATAGGTATACATAGGTAGGGAGTAATCAAATTACTTGACATCAATTTGTGTAATTGTATAATTTAAATGTCTCTGATATTTTGCCCACCACCTCTCAAAACATGTATTTGTCTAAAGATGGTTTCAGTGAGGTGGAGCAATTTAGGAGTTAGGATATGTCAGGCTGAACCTCTCTTTGCAACTACTGGAATTTGATGACTAAGGAATGCCTCATACTGAGGAAGAGTAGTTGTGGCACAACATTCTCAAAATGGCTTTTCGTAATCTCATCTGTCCCAGTAAAAAATTTTGAATAATTTATGACACTGTTGGTCATCTGTCTTAATTAATGATGGGTCCACAGTGAGGCCTGACACAATCATGTTATCGCAGCTTATAACTACACTATTAATCATTTAATGTTTTATTTTTCTCCTTCTCATTTTATTCTGCTGTTAAGATAGGATAATGCTGATCATAATATAATTGCACACTCTCTTTTCAGACTAGGAGTTATTTATTAGCAAAGAGCTCTATAACGTATAAGCTCAGTCAAAATGTGCACAGGAAAATTAGACCAAAAATAAAAAATAGTTGGATTTGCAGCTGTCTTTTAAAGGTCAAACAATTGCATTTGGTGGTGGATCTATAGATGTTTCCTGTAGTTCAGTGGTACTGTAATAGCAATGTTCTATATATCATAAAACAGTAATTTAAAACGCTGGTACTGTTTATAACAATACTTCTTGTCTATCTATAGCAATCCTTCTTTCTTCCATTTTCACTGAGTAATTCAATTCTAATTCTATTTAGAAAACATTTTTCGTACAAAAAGTAGCATCAAGTCTTTACATAAAAACAATTTTGGCACATTGAAAACACAGTTTGTCACACACCCAAGTATATGACCAAACAATTATGAAAAACACACACCTGATCATACCTTCCTCTGGTCCTCCTCAGAACACGTGCCGCTGAGTTCTTAAGTATTTGTAAGTTAAAAATACTGTTTTTGGGAAGACCAGAGAGCAGGGTATTACAATGATCTATTCTACTAGAAATAAAAACATGCATCAGCACCTCCGTGCTGGCAAGAGAGAGAAATGGGCGGACTGATGTTTTTAAGATGATAAAATCCTTGCTTTGTGACATGTTTGGAATAAAATCCAGCTCAGAGCTGAAATGGACACCCAGATTTCTCACACACTGAGAAGGTTTAAAGTTTTGTCATTTTGGTCAAATGACCCCTATCGTGTCTTCAGGACTGATGATTAAAACTTCAGTTTTCTCCTGGTTAAGCTCTAAGAAGTTCTCTGCCATCCATGACTTAATATCTAAAATACAGTTTAAAAGGACATTAACTGGCTCTAGGTCATCAGGAGACACGGCGATGTAAAGCTGCGTATCAACAGTACCTGAGACACCCACTTTGATCTAGTATCACCAGGACCGAAAGCTTCTGAGAGTCCAAGTTACACCTGAGGTCGTTAACCATTTTTAAAAGGGCCGTCTCGGTACTGTGGTTTGCCCCAACGCCAGATTGATATTTCTCTAAAATATTGTGCTTGTTTAAAAACTCGTGTAATTTGATAAAAACAGCTTTTTCTATAATTCTACTTAAAAACGGTAATTTGGTTCCAGGTCAGTAGTTATTAAGAATGTTGGGATGTAAATTACTACTTTTCAGAAGGGGCTTCACCACTGCCGACAGATGGGAAAACCCTCGTCTGAAGAGATTAATTCACTATATTTAAAAGCTCAAACTCAAAGAAACCATAATATGTTTTTAAAAGCAATGTGGGAACAGGATCTAAAAGGCAGGTTGTTAGCTTTAATAATGAACACCTTATTTGCCTTTCATATTACTCTCTTTATGTCATGCATGTCCTCTGTCTGTGCAGCTGTGAATGACCCTGTGCTTTCTCAGCCACAGCATTCTTTCACTCGCCCTTTCTCCCCCCTGCCCTCTCTTCTCCTGTGACTCCCCCCTCTGCCGGTCCCCTCTGCCTACCGTGTTTCATTCTGCATCCGAAGTGATGAGCCACTGGCTCCCACTCCTATATGGGTTCATTTTCTGGCAGAGTTGCTGCAGTAGTTAAAGAGTTAAAGTTCAGAAAAAACAGGATTTGATTCTTTTCTTTTTTTTTCTGATTAATCACTGAGCTGTGATGCGGAGTAGAGGCAAGGGAGACAATTTTAATCGGGTCCTCTTTTACTGATTGCCGGCATTTAGTAGAAGTATTAGAAATATGCTTCATCACTTTTTTTAGTTAGATAAACATTTTCACAGTCAAAATGATTCCAGTGTCTTTGTGTACAAATTGATCTTGTCTGTTTGTCTTCCCATGTGTCCTGGCTTCTAATGCCGGGTCACTTATGATGCTTTGATGATTACAAACAGCCTCCTCTTTTTTCTAAACTTTGTTGATTAAGGAAAATCTGTTCTTCGCCCTTAAAACTTTAATTAACTGCTTGTTTTCTCTTTTGCTAAATCCCTTCCTGTTGTTGTTTGTATTCGCCAACAATATGTCACGTTACCTTAGGTTACAGTAAAACTAATTGTCACACTTTTTTATGCAAATAAAGTCTAGATGAAGAGGATACAGATACATTTATATGCAGCACAGATTTCAGCTGTGTTTCTTTTTCAGACGGGGTCAACTTTCTTGTAAGCTTGCAGCTTCCGTATGTGGCTGGCTGCATCAAAGTATTTTGGTCAAGAGAAGACAGGAGTGAATATACTGGGTCCAGCTGGAACAGTGGGAAAGCTAACGGCAAACAGTGAAGAAAATTTTGCCAGCCAATAAAAATCTAGAAAGAGAGCTGCATCCATGCAGCATCAAAGACTAACTAGACTGATTTACATGAAGTGGAGGCATCAGCATCCACCCTGTCTGCATGTTGGCGATAGATGCTTTGTCTTATCTTTTCAGACAGAAATGTAGTCCATATCTTTAGCAGATGAGTGGATTTGAAAACGCTAATGCTTCATTGTTGTCAAACGCACAAGCTTGCCTGATAATTATAGTCCTTCACTTCAACTAAATTATGCAGCTAATTGCTTCACCTCGTTCACCTTACATCTTAAATATAAGGTGCGTTTTGCCATAGAAACAAGAAAACACTGTAGAATACTTTCGCAATTTAATTTATGAAGAGGCAAAGCCAGAAAACACAAGATAAGGAGCAACATAATTCTAGTCTGTACAGCCTGGATAATAACAGTTTGAATGCACCCTTGTATAATTGCTTTCAATTCATAGGTGCAATCTATATCGGGTAATGGTTGTTATGGTGCCAGTTTGACCATACAGTATTCACTACTGATAAGAGTATTAGGTCAGGGTGTAAAAAGGTTCCAAATTTGTCGTGATTTCCTATTGAAAAACATCTTTCCTGCTTCTCTTGCTGAAGTTTATTTTATTGTCTTTGTTTCTTGTTTGTGCTGTTTAGTTTGAATGCAGGTGAGGTTAAAGACTATTCCTCAGCTGGTGTGCTGTGAAGCTTGCAGGTGTATCCACAAATGTGCCAGTGATCTTTTTTTTTTCAAACATAAAAAGCAGCCACATGTTTCTTTGCTACTTCTTTGCAGTATGACACAAAATATTCCCCCACACAGCCTCGCAAATACCTTTGTGTGGTGATTGTCTGCTCAGGACAGCTTTGCTCAGTGGTTTCCTCCATCGCTTCCAACGCCAGCTCATTATCAGGTCATCAACTGATGTGACAGGTCAACCTGAAAAGTTTCTAGGGTGCACTGTGCTGAGCAAATTAGTGCAAATGGTTTGTTGCTCTCACTGACGGTAAATGTTGAAACTGAAAGAAGTTTCATTTCCACATTAACATTTTTTTTCATGTTCTCTAACTAATTTGAGCCATTGCATTTTCAAGACAAATTCTACCTTCTGCATGTGTTGAAACAAAGTTGAGCTCTCTTGCCTTTCCTCTCCTTTTGATTTCTACAGAAAATGCTGTCATGACTGTTCAGGCAGACTTGCTGTAATCCCTAAGCGGTGGAAAACTTGCTTTAACTCTTCTGAGCTTCTTGTTGTTTCTCCTCAAAGAGGCTTTGCTTGTCCTTGTCCCCCCCCTCCCTTCCTTTGCTTCTTTTGAGCAAAGTCACACCTTCCAACCTTTCTTGTATGCAGTCAAGCATAGAGAGATGTACTAAATCATATTTATGAGGGACATTTGATGCCCACTGTAAATAAGCAGGCTGTCTATTCATTAGCTGATGAAACTGGTGGGATGTGAAAAATATTTTCAAATACCAAAGTCAGTGATGAGCCTTAAAGCAGCCTGTTCCAACTTGTTCTCAAAGTGAGAATTAAGTGTTGTCATCTTTTATCAGCGGTACTCTCTTTTCTGAGATAGCAGTCAAAGACCTCGGTTCTGTTTCTTATTTGTTTTATGCATAACTGTGTGTATTTCTGCAAGGGAAGTACCTGAAGTGACACGTTTATTTTCATTTCTAAGTTGGTTGGCCTGGCTGCATGTTTGTCTGAATGTTATTTTTTTTCTCCCCTTCCTTTATGGGGAAAGTTTTTGCTGAGCATGCATGTTGTGCCTCACAGTGAACACATTCCCACCTGGAAGCACACTTCTACATCCAAATTAAATTGCTGTCTTCAGTGTGTTTGTGCCTCAGTGTTTGTGTGTTACACGCTTTGATTGGTTGGTTATAATGTTGGGGGATGGTGGAGAAGCAGGTTTGGAGCTCCCCCACAACTACCTCCCTCTCTTCACACACACACAAACACAAACCCTCCTGCTGAAGAATCCCCACCTCACATACTGAATTAGAATCGGGCAGTTTGGCAGGTCACTCGTCATTCACTCTTATCTGTCTCTGTATTTGTCCGTCTTCTCTTGAGCTGCCACTGCATCTTCTTTTCATACATTCTGTCATTTCTCACCTCTCCCTCCTCAGTTTTGTTAAAACTTCCTTCATTCAACATTGTCCCATGCTTTCTGTCGATTTAATCCCATCTCGTTTTCCCGGCTTTCATCTTGCATGAACTTTTTTTTCTCACTGATTTTAATTGACAAGATTCACATTTTATCCACTACTCTTAAGGACTTTATATGTGTAGATGGATAAGAATTGAACAGTTCAAGCAGGGAATCCTGTAAAATTTCCATATCTCTCTTATGCTGATGTCGCTGCATACGGATGCACAAATAGGCACACATCCAGCCTCCTGGAGAGATTTATCAGTAAATTTACAGGGAGGGGTGACCCAGATTGGAGCCTTGATATAATCAGTAAGTACCGGGGTAGACGTGTATACACACATGTAAGTAGTCAAAAAAACAATGGAAGAAAATTTGGTAACTGGCAAGAAAAAGGTCCCTGCTCCTTATGACTAGGATAAATGCATTGTGAGGTGTGTGTATATATACATCCTTCAGGAAAACGATAGTTGAAAAAGTGGCACTTTAATGCAAAGCTTATCAACACTGCAGGAAAAACAGATGGACAGACCCAGGACTGAGGGGATGGGTGAATTCTGAAATGCATCATCAGTAAGATGTGTTTGTGTGTTTTTCTCTCAGCTTTCTCACAGCAGCCCTTCCAAATTTCATTCTTTCTCAGTGGGGATTGTCTTTCTGTCTGCTTTTTGGAAGCTGATATGAAGCTCTCCTGCTAAGCTGCCGAATCTTTTGGAGAAATGCACTCTGATTGGTTGCGTAAAAGAAGCGAACAAACAAATGCGAGTTCCGTGTATTTATTACACTCAGGTTAGGCATGAAAACTTTTTTACCTTCTTTTACCTCATTGTTGTAGGCTGAGAAGCATTGAATGAATTAATGACTGCTGCATAAATGTACAGTTACTCGGAGCTACAACTAAAAAGTGGTTTGAAACACTTCGAACAAAGTCTTCACTTCACATGTGTGTTTTCTGCTCCACACGCACACACACACGCACACATACATACCATAAATACTGAAACAGACAGCACATTTGGTTTGGTTCTGTTACTGTTGCACAACACTATTGATGTTGAACCACACTAAAGTATAGTTCATAGTTTTCCTGGCGTCCTGACAAATGTGACATCACAATTGTTTTCATGAGGGAAGATAAAAGCTTTTATTAAGGCATCATGAAACTACTGAATGTTAGCAGAAGCATTTTAACAGAACAAAATGAAGGAATTTGTGCAGAGGAGATAAGTGACTGATTTAGAAGACATTACTGTTTGCCTCATTTGAATAAAATCTCTTATCAGGTTTGCCCTTTTATTAAATAAAACCTATTATCTGTACCTGTTCTTCCTTCTGATAGTAAGCTACATGCGAACATAATAAGTTCAGGCATTTTTCAGTGGAGTAAAGGTATAGGTCACAAACTTTAGAACTAACATCACAGATGGGCATTATTTTTGAGTTAGAAGTTCTAATGGCAAAATGATCCCCATCTCCCCATAGTAAAGGATCCTTTAAAAAGTTCCCAGATCCAGGCAGTGATCACCCACAAAATCTAATTACTTGTTCCTTTATTCCATTTCTGACATTTCCTGAAAATCTCATTTAAATCATTGCTTAACGTTTTGGGTTATGTTGCTTACAGACAGACAGACAAACCAATGCCACCAAAAACATAATGTCCACCTTGGCGGGGTAACAAAACAATCCATTAGTATTGACGGTTGGGCCTTGAGCAGGATTCCAGAATTAAGAGAAGAAAAAGATGATCATTGAGATAATGAGATATCTGTCACATCTCATTTTCATGGCCTGTTGGTGAAAATCTGCATTATGTTGATGATCATCTCTCTGTCAAAATACTGGGGCTGTAATACTGCTGGATTTTTACTCTTCCCACTTCTGAGGCAGCTTTTTTTTTATATGGGGGAGGATATCTTTGTGTGTGTGTGTGTGTGTGTGTTTGCATCACACTAATGAGCTGAGTTACACCTCCTCAAATCTTGCAAATAAAGACAATTATGCAAAGTTTAAGCACAAACCATCTAGGCTTTGTTTTGATCATCATGTCCGTTTGCTAGAAGAGGAATATAGAAACATGTCACAGCTGTGTTTTATATGTTTTTTGTGTGTGATTTTCTTGTCTCTGGGATTAATGAAGCTGTCACTCCTGCTGTGCACTGGTTCTCTCGTTTGATCAGATGGGTTTTTTTTGTTTTTTTTAGCTCAGGGTTTGGTCGCCTCTGCATTTCTCCATATATCAGTGTTTGATTTGTCCTCCTGTAATGTGTTTTATAGGTTGAATCTAGGAGTGGAGATGAGCCATAACAGTCTTATTTGCCTGCTTGTTGCTCTTCCAGCCAGAAAATCACTATTGGTTTAATGATAGACATTGTTGTGCTGGGAGTATAAGGTCTTAGGTTCATGCCTGCTCTCTACTCTTTGATTCATTGCTTCTCTTCCTCTAAACTACTCCTTTTGGGATACGAGCCTTCAGTAAAAGAAATAGCCATCAGAAATGAAATGCATATAATTTGTACAACAATGAAAATGAACATCGAAGTTGATGCTGGGTGTTGTATTTTAAGGGGACAAAAATCTGAGTTGAAAGGGGGATAATGTCCATTTTTGTCTACAAAAGCATATTTTTATATGTTAAGAATTTAACATAATGTTTAACTCTGATCCAGACTTCTTCCAATTTGGCTTTGAGATGAAATTTTCACTTGTTTGTGAAGGCAATCGGCATGAAGTCTACTATGATCCTGTCAGGATTATGAACTCCAGTTTCGAATTTCATGCAACCCATGCCATTTTGTGAAATACAAATGTTTCCAAAAGGAGTGAGTGTAATTAAGATGTTCTCCCTTTTTATTTAAATAGTTCTAATAATCAGATGACAAGGAAAGTGGTCCAAAACCAAAGTTTGAAAACCTTGCAAGGTTAATGCTAAGTTACACCTCTTTGTGTCATGACTTATAAATGCTTTTTTGTATCATTGCTTGTTTGGAGGATATTCATCCATTTTTTTCAATTCATTGATTATCTTGGCTGCACCACACTTTTTAGGCCCATCCATGGAATCCCATTGATATCTTTTATGGTATTTAAAGCAAATTTGAATCCATTGTTCTCTCTACCAGTGAATTGTCACTGACTGCAATACAGACCCAAAGCGCCATCCATTCACCCTCATGCAAAAAAGTTGGAGCTCTTGCCTTTCAGCGGTGAACCCTGCAAAATATGGTTCCTTGTTGTGGCCATAGAAGATCTATTTGAACTCTTTTAAGTAAAAATCTATTTCTGACAAAATGCATTAGGCTTATTTAGGTGTTTGAAAATGTATCACATTGAATTTTGTCTTTCAGGATCCTTAATTCCCCTCCAGTAACGATTTAGGGTATGATTCCAGCATTTCACATTTCAATTCATGGGAAAACTGTTTTCATTTCATTATTGGGTGAGTGACACTGAGAATGCTGCATTTCTTAAAGCCTTCCGGTAATTTGTGGCTATCAGTTATTTTTTACACTTGGTGATGCTGCTGCTGCTTTAAGCAACACATTGGTGTTGATTTCTGAGAAAAGAATCATTGAACTAAAAGACTTACAAAGCTTTGAAATCTTCATCACTTGACTTTTCCTAATGAGGATTTTCAACAAGCCATAGCCCAAACAAGCTAATTAAAGAAGAACCTAATACAAGTTTTTCAAGGGCTTAAATCTCTAGGGGTGCCCAAAGGTTTGAAGGATGTCTCTTTTTAGAAAAAAAAAGTATTTCTCTCACATGAAAAAAAAAAAATTCTTAGAATGTTGAAAATGATGTCTCTTCTTTGATTTTCAAACATTTTGGAGATCACTTGATTTTGTACTCAACAGGCTATTCATAATAACAGAATTCAAAGCCATAATTTCAAAACTTTTGATATTGTCGCGGCCATAAGCCTGTTTCACTCTCAGTCAGATTTGTCAACCAGCTGGTGCTAAATCACCAAAGTTGGGAGTGATTCATTCTCCGGGGACAAAATGGATTTTGTGGCAGTCTTGTTGTCAAATCAGGATTTGTAGACATGCAGACCAGTCATATCTGACCCCCATGGCAGACTTTACTCTCAGAATCAGTGCACTCACATTACAATATAAAACCGCTCCACACTGACGAATAAAACTGTTCGAGGTGTTGTTGATCAGGATTATGAGCACAGTGAGAGTTTATCAATCAACATCACATTTTATGTCCTGCACTATGTTGCTGCCACAATCTGGACTTCCATTTTTCTTTTTTTGCAGTATCATGTAATGAGGTTTATCTTTTGATTTATAAACCAGCTCCATACCAAGATTGATAGTGTCTCCCTCCGCTTGTTCCCTGTCATCATAGCAGTTGTTACTAAGATGATGAACGCAGCCATTGCTTCTCCAGTCGTGATAGCTGATGCAGATAATCATAGGAACGGCATTCGAATTACACGTCCGTGTTTGGAATATGCAGCTTGACTGCATATTGTTTTTAGCTGACAGTCTAATCAATTATATAATGCGATGGATTTTTATTTGCAGATTGAGCAGTCTTTTCGCAAATCACATTTACAAAAAAGATGAATAAATGAAAAAATTTAAATTCCCAATCTGAGCATCACAATGTGGAATAAATCAGAAGCTGTCCGTTTCTCTTTTTCTCAGTCATCTGTTTGATCATTGTCAGCATTTCTCCTCTACTGTACTCTTTTCCCTCCTCTCACAGTGATGTTGATGGCCTGTAAAACCATGTCACATTGAATTGGTCATTATTTCATTTTTCCCCGTGAGGGCAGGCATGCAGTTGCTGTTTGTGTGTGTGAGTGAGTATGTATGGGTTTAAGAGATGTCTTGTCTGCTTCAATAATTCAGGAGGTTTCTGCTGCTGTACCTCATGTGATGCTCGAGGGAAAGAGAGATGGAAATAGGGGGGAAGAGGAAACAGTGACACCAAGATGTGGTTTATTATATCCTTGTAGCTTTTTGTACTTTTCCAGATTCTTTACCAACTTCTTATATAGTATAGGAGCATGTTTAGAAATGTCGCCTTGTTTATTGATATGGTGCTTCTTATTTTTTTGCTTTCTCATCACGTTGTTCGTTGTTAGCAATTTTGCTTTGGGCTTTTTTTTTAAATTTAGTCCCTTGGTCTAAATTAGTGCTTTATGGTACATCATCTCAAGATGTGGTCATTGTAAAGCAGGGGTGTCAAACTCCGGTCCTCGAGGGCCGGAATCCTGCAGGTTTTCTATGTATCTCTGCTCCAACA
>JBBBVU010000007.1:22254588-22293505 GCA_037177055.1 Atherinosoma microstoma
TGTGTATCTATATGTGTGTGTGTGTGTGTGTGTATACAGGTCATAAACCTAGTGTATACATCCTCTACTACATCATGCTTAGTTCAATGCAGTGGACTTGACTCAGAAACAGGAAATCAATGAAAGGGCGCCTGTGAGCAACAGCCAAACTTTTGCTGAAGATTTTTCACACCTGATGCATCAGGAATTGGTTGTGAATAGCAATCATAGAAACATTTTATGCACTCACACAAACACACAGGCAGGAGTAAAGACATAAAAGTGGAATTATTTTTTTATGGAAGAAAATAAGAACACTGCAGAGAAAACAAGAGTGTAAAAAATCTGCTAAATACTGCGTCTATATGCAGAAGCTCAAATCCCATAAAACAGCAATTAGGAAAAGATGGAAAGAAAATATGGGTGTAAGGAAGAAAAGATTAAATGATAAATGGAAGCATTTAAGGCTGTCAGCTGGTTTTTAGGACAGAAAAACTAAAAGAAAATCTCTAATAGACAGAAAAAAAGACAATGAGTGGTGAGAATCTGTAATTGTTTACTTTTATGCCATTCACAGATGAAGAAAAAACATACAGAATGAATAGCAGACCTATTGTGCATTCTTTGTAGAACTTATTTGATGAAGTGTCAGCAGATATAGCCCACCTGACAGGTCTACAAAGCACATCTCAGTTCCTGTATTGAATGACAATCCAGCTGTCTGTCAGGGTGAAGGATGCAGGTCTCCGTCATTATTCACAGCACCTCTCTAAACAGAGAGGACCTCACAGAGTGCCTCGTGACTCAGAGAACTTCACCAAAACAAATCTACGTCTACAGCAGGGTTTCTGGAAACGTTATTAAGCTCCTCCATCACCCTTACTGGATTACTGTTTAGAGAGCATGACGGGAAGGAAGATTGTGTGAGGGGCATCGGAGTTCTTTACATGCTTCTCCACATCTCAATCCAGAGAGATTTTGTTAAGAGCTTTAAGCACAGATGACTATGAAGATCTATTGAGTGCTCCTCAGAGCAGTCACTGTTGATTCAAGTGGATTGTTTCAAGCCTCACTATCTCAGTATCTTGAGCATGACTCTGTTTTCAGTCTAATTATGGCAACCTCGTAATTATAAAGCTAAAAAGAGTGGTTTTGGTAGAAGCATTGATGCATTGAGTTTACGGATTTAAGTGGCTATAAAATAGAGAATAAGCAACAGACATAGGCTGCCTGGTGTAGAGGAAGATTTTTCAGAGAGCAGATGGGGAGACTCAAAGTGATGGTGCGTATAAAAGCACCTCCTCTGGAGTACGGCTGAAAGATAGCTGACTGGACTTGTATCATGGTTCTGAAAAGAGTTAATTGTAAGCGTAAAAAGGGAATGGAAAAGTATGTATATTGACCATCATTAATGACAGACCTATCTCAACATTATCTCAGAATGAGGCACATGGACTAGCCGTTAAGCTGGGTATCCAACTGTGCATTCGCACAGATTTCGAGCCGAGTTGGTTTTGAACACCAACATACGGGTTTTAAGATCAACCTTGACTGTGAGTTTGCTCAGTCCCATATCATAGATCTGATATAAACAAACTCCTTAATTAAGGAACGCTAATAAGGAAAACACATCACTACTAGTAAGGGTGTCATCATCTGAAAAGAAGCTGTCATGTGAACATGCACTGTTTCAAGGAACTTGTCTTCACAAAGGTCCACCATGCTTCTGTTTGCACTAGTACCTGTCCAGTATAGAAGCTTCAAAATGTTCAAAAGACATATGGATGACTACATAATAAGATTACCAGTCTCACCTTTTCCTTTGCTTTAAAAAGCATTACATTGTTTTCAAACTGTACCAGTAATGAACATGTTTGTCACAGAGATGATATCTCAGGCAGTGTATTTTAACTATGACAATAATTGTTTCCTATAATTAATTAAAGTTTATTTTTATGACACCAATCTTCAACAAAAGTTATCGCAGTGCTCTTAAGACAGAAAGCAAACAGGTTCAATATACATTACAAATCTAGTTGAATGCAGTCTAATTTGTCCACTTATAATCTCATTTAATACAGTTCCGTAAAATCTAATTATAATGCAATTTATTCCTACTCACTCCCATCCGTCCTATTTGTATTGATATAACAGCGATTTGTAAGAGTAGACTCGATAAGGAAGTCTTTAATTCAACTCCCTGTTGTGAATAATAGTGAAGGGGAAAAACTCCAAAACAACCAGATTCAGGAAGGATGGCCGTTTGCATTGATAGTTGGGAGCCGAGAGAGCTGAACTAAAAAAAAACAACAACAAAACACAATGCAGGAGATACCTGCTATGGGATTTTATTTTCTTTAAAAAATAATTCAACAGCTTTGTCTCAAGCAAAACTACTTGGTTACTTATCCAAATAGTGAAAATATTAAATGTTAAGTGAAAGTAATGTAAAACATTAACTGTCCCACAATGGGTAAATAATAATTATGGATTATTATCAACAAAAATTAAATTCACTCAATCATTGTAGTTCAGGATGGGATATCCTGAACTACAGGAGCGTATACAGGATGCCTGTATATGCTCAACTAAACTCAAATGAGCATGGTCAACCTGCTCCAAAGTTCAGTGTTTCTTTCCTCTTTTTCTTTTCTAATGACAGTAAAGCGTTAACATTCACAGTGAAGCTTCCCCTGTACACAGATTTTTCTGTTTACTGTCCGGAAAATGACAGAAAGCAGCCCATTGAGGCTACAAGTCAACTCGAGATTATATTAAAAAAAAAATTCAGACTGTTGCTTCTTTTATGAACACATTGCCATGTAAGTAACACTGTGCAGTGAATTTAGTAGATCTTACATGTACAATCATCTCCCACAGAGAAAGTTAGAAGCAGCAGATAGTCTTGAAGGTTTTCTCACACAGACCACAGTATTGTGGCTTTAGACAATAGATAACTGGACCCCCCCTACTGTGCATGTAGACTGGGACAATTTTTCGAGTAAATACTGATATATTGTTTCAGATTTAGGTGTTATACCTGTGCAAAGCAAAATGTCACATTAGCATTCTGCTGCAGGTCTGTTACATACTTTTGATGTTATATAAGATAAAAACAACACATACACATCACACAGTCTGTGTGGGCTCAAAACTGAATTTCCGTAAATAATCTAAAGTTCAGCAATCCCTGGCATCAGGCTTGCCTCTTTACTAACTTCTTTGCAGGTTCACAGTTTTTTTCCAGTGAAATACTAAAACTATGTGTGACACCTAGTGTTAAGGACTGTTTGTGTCATCCATAAGCAAATCTTGATTTGATCAATAAAACGAGGCTTATGTCATGCTGACAAAGTTCAGCTGCAGGTTAAAAACAGATCCAGTGGAAAAACCTATAATGGGTTGCTGGCTCCATGTCGGGAAACTGCAGAGTGCAAATATGAACAGCATCCAGCAAAGTAATCTCAGCAATTTACAAGTAGCAGTGACGGGCGGGTGGCACTCGTTCCAAGGGAAAACTTATCGAGATTTAGCACCCAGGGGCCTGTTTCACAGAGAGACCAGTTTGTATGGCCATTTACATGCAGATGGAGAAAATGGTTGTCAAACTGCAGCATCCTATTTACAAATGATTGTAACAGAGACTCCAAATAGCAGATAAGTGTGCATGTTCTACGGGGCCCTTCAAAGTTCATGGATCTGTCAGGAGTGGTGTTCCTTAAATTCCCCAAATTAACACCACAGAAGATGATCTGATGTTACAAGTTGCAGCATGCTTGAATGTGGCCCCAGTTGCTTCAGTGTTTGAGTGTATAAACCATGTTACCATTAAAGTTTAAGTTCAGCGAGTTCACTAGAGATGGTGTGCTGTAAAACAGCTGTGCTGTGCGTGTTGTTTTTTAGGGATGTGGCACAGAGGATGCAGAATGCTTCCAAAATGAGTTTTGCTTGTTGGAGCGATGGGAATGAGTTAAAAGATTTAAACTTTTTTTTTTAATGAATGCTGTAATAAGATGATAGTTTTTTATGGGATTACATTAGGAACGTTTATTAAGAGATAGAGTAAAAGCAAGGTGTGAACAAAAGCCACAAAGTCATTTCTGTTTGCTCTCTCCGTAAGCCTGAAAGAAGAGGATCGTATGACCGTGTCCAACACTGATCAAATTAAAACTGAACACCAGCATGGTAACGTCAGTCTTTATTGTATGCAATCAAATGTAGTGTGATCAAACACAAATATCATTAAAGAAACAAGGATTTCCTCATGTTTTATAGATGTTTTATACATCATATCATGAATGGGTGAGTAAATATAATCAGGAACTGTTGCAAATCCTTGTCTCACCTGTCAAGGTAAAAAAAAGACTTCTATCTAACAATGAGTGGGAGGGCACATCTCTCAGGAGGGCTCATTAAATTTTGTTTTGCTTTTTTAAAATCAGAAAAAAGAACTTTGTGTGTCATATTAAAGCAACAGGATGCTCCCTCTCCATACAGTTATGCAGCACTGATGATCTGATAGACTTGCCTGTAATAATTACACAAGATCATCATATTACCTCTGCACAAGAAACCCATCCTACAGCCGAACAGCACAGTGATTACAAGGTTGGAATGGTCAATACCCTTGTGGGCTTGTTAGGAACCTGGGGTCTCATGTACAAAGAATTACATGGATTTCATACTGAAAGATGGCGTATGTCCAAAACTGGGAAAGTACATATACGCCCAGAAATATTGAGATGTATGAATCTGTGTGTACGTTTGTTCCTACGCCTCTTTCCTTGATACATACCAACTGACTTAGAAATGAGCACAGCTCCAGGACCATCTCATCTCCTCCCATTATTAGATATGCAAATGACAAGAAATTAATTGCATTCTTTCATCTTCATTCCACATAACAATGAGAAACACACTAGAAATGTATAAAAAAAAGAAGCATAATTTAACAGAATATGAGACGATGTGGTATAATCAGAGGTGAAGGAAAGATAGCGTACACACACTTGAAGCAAGTTGAAGATGGGTGGACGGAGCTTCTCCCAGCATGCCTTGCGTGTGTTCAGTAGCCTAATAAAGTTTAAATGCGTTTAAATTTACTTATATCCAATAGTTTTGCAGGTAGAATGCTGTAATCCGTGATTTTCTGTTTTACTGCTTGTTTTTGTATGAAGTGGTGTGAAACCATTTTTCAGAAGGTAACTAGAGTTAGACTGTGTTTAGTCTTCCACTGTTTTAGAGTAAGTCTACAGACTGAAAATCGTGTGATGTTCCTAAACTGTGGAATATCAGCCAGGTTATGGCTGAACAGTATGATAAACTATGCAGTTTCATTTTATTTGATGATCGATCTTTCGCTGATAATGTTGCAGTCTCTTAACAAGGAGCCGCGGAGCAGGATCCAGTGTTCATTTAATAAAACAAATACACTGCTTCGGGCCGTGACCCACGGCAATAAAAAACGAACAAACAAAAATAAGCCAAAACCGCTGCAATTTGCATTTTGATGTGTATGCAGCGTTAGTACATGAGGCCCCTGGTGTTTGTCAAAAATGTGAGCTGAGATAATAGCATGTTACTATGATAGGACCCGCTGTCTTGATATGCTTCTTCCAGAATCTAAACAAGACAGTGTTTAATTATGTCATTCAATGTGGGAAATTTCAGTGACAATAGGTGGAGACAAAGAAAAAGATCATAAAGTTTAATACTAATGTTGGAATTGGATAAAGATACAAATCTTTTCATAAGCATATTTCTTCCAATTAAAGAAAAAATATTATTGCTACCTGCATACAAGGCATACAGAGCCTGTGGAAATTAACCAAGAATTTGGTCAATGCCAGATATTTAACAGTATCAGTTAAATAGTTTCAGTATACTAGACTAAAAATATATATTGGCCATTTCTGCAAAATGTTGATGATTGAACCAGACACCATCTATGTAGTATCTATCATTCTAAGGAAAATGATTTGATTACAGCAATTTACAGGGTACTACAATGACTTCGGTGAAGTATATAAATCAGGAATTTCAACAGTACCATCACAGAAGATATAACCATCAACAGCTGCTGAGCAATAAATTAATGGTAAACCAGAATTGTTTCTAACACTGATGGGCCTAAACTTCCCTTTGATTATGCAGAAAAAGACGTACGGAGCCCATCTGGTGACATCTACAGGAAATAGAATAAACTTGTGGCCATGAATTATGATTATATTTAATCAATGTCACCCGATGGGCCCCATAAAAAGTGAAGCATGAATATGGAAAACTGGGAAGCCATCAGCCTTTGACTGTTTTCAACTGTCAGACTGTTTGGACACATCACAAAATTATTTGGATTAAGATGTTATATAGGGGGGTAAGGGTTGCTATTATAACTAAAGGCCTTATGTCACATTTTGATTTTGTCTTTTCAATCATTAGATATGGAACATTAATGGCTTCATCATTCTGTTAAAGCGATGGCATTTAGTCATTCACACATGCATGCACACGTGTGGATGACTAAAGCTCCAGCGGGGACCATTTTTACTTGACATTGACCTTCAGTTGCTACAAAATTGTAGCTGTAAGGCTTACCATTTGAAATGGCTGATGTGGTGAAATATTGGAAAATGACAAAAGTAGTGAAGAGACATTATGTTACACTCGCCATTCAGTCTTTGGAAACTGTTTTACGAGTAAGGTGAAAGAACAAATCCAGTTCTTGTTTGCCTTGTAGAGACTTTGCTTATGCATCGGATGTTGATGAACAGAGATCTCTGAATTTCAGGCACAACAGGATATGAAATGGTCAATTTATGTCTATTGAAGAGTTTGCTTCTTGGTTACATTTTAATGGTAAAAAAAAGCAGATATTGATAGTCTCCATGTGCCGTCGGAATGCCACTCAGTCTTACAATTTCCTAGATTGACAAACTATTCTGTTCTGATTGATTATGTTGTTTGTTTTGTTTTGTTTTTAGAAAAAACACTGAAAGATTTATTAAGAAATTTGAATAAAGAAGACATACAAATTTATATTTGCTGCACGTAGCTGTTTTCTGTTGCTTGACCTATCTATAAATCAGTCAACTGCTGAACTTATAACAGTAAATGATGATTTTTCTATTGCTTTAGTTGTGCTTCATTACTGGTGTTTGTAGACTCTCAGTTCTTGTCAATAAAGAGTCCATTAACACATCTTTGAACCACATAAAGAACTAACCGCTGTTACAATCAAATATGACTCTGTTAGCAGAAACTTAACTGCAGAAATCACCCTCAAAGGTGAAAGAAATCTAGCGTTTTTTGTGCAAAACTTAGTTCAGATTTATTTATATAAACATGCTTTTCCACTGCGTCTAACCTCAAATTGCAGTCTTCTGCTAGACTTCATCTTACATCTGTGTTTGCTTCAGTTCTCTTTTTATCGTTCTTCTGCCTCTTCTCTGCAGTTTTTATCCTGCATTCAGCTTTCTGATTCATTCTCCTCTTTGTTTTCCAACATCAGCACCTTTCCCACTGTTTCCTTTGTTTCTCTTACTGACTCTGTTCCTGAGTAAGCCTTTTAAATTCCCAGGAGACAGTGTGAAATTAGCTCCTAGCTGCTGTGGGCCGTGAAGCTGTGTATAGTGTGTCTCTGTGTGTGTAATGTGTGTGTGTGTGTGTAATGGTGGTGATGTCACTGAGGTCTTATTACTCTTTTCTACAAACTTTGAACAGGCGTACTGTAACAGAGACCATTGTCTCCCTGTGTTGTGTTTATGGATTTAGCGGTAAAGTGCACAGCATTTGTCAGCAGTGTTGTCTTGTGTAAAATCTCTCTTACGGTTTTATATGAGCTTCATATTAAATGTGGCCAGAGTGACAAATAATGGGCTTCATTCACCAGTATCTTCTTACAAATGTTTTTAAATTTGTTCTTAAGCTGAACTTGAGTTTTTTATAAACACCCTTCATCAGATTCATGAACGTGTTCGTAGACTGCAAAATTGTTTGTATCTTTCTTCTTAGATTGGTGAATACCAATCTCTCAGGAATTGAAAGGATGGACCAGCTGGCTAAAAACGGTGGGCCGTGTGCAAACTGATACAGACAGTGGCAAGACAGCTGAGGAAAAATAATAAACAGTTTGCCAAAGGAATTAATAAAAAAAACAAAAAATAATAATAAAGATGTGCACTAAAACCTGATTGACCTCATTTTTAAAGTGATAACTTGGTTATAAATAATCACGCAGTGAGCTTCAAATCATGTAAAAGCAGCTTTATCTACAAGCAGATAATTAATTACTCCTGAACTTGGACAGTGAGCCTGCAGTTTAGTCCCATGAGCGCATTAGGGCGCACATCCTCGTGGTGTAGTGGCTAAAGGGGAAAGTGGAACACCGCTAAATAGATTTCCATTACATAGGCAACTGTAGTTTGCAAAAACAAGTTGCTACCTGCTGTGGCATCCTTTGAAGATGCGGTGCATCAGATGAAATGAATCCTCCATGTGAGTCTGAATGTTGGTCAGTGGTGTTATTAACCTTAACCTTGATTACCTAATAAAACTAATCATTAGAATAAGAAAATTGCTGTGATATTCTTGCAGTTAAAGAGCGGATCGAGCGAGGGTGCTTTAATGCACAAGTGTGCAATTTTGCACAGATGTTTTCAGGAGCAATATAATTAAATCTGTCTTGACTTATTGTTATTCTTAAATGAATGAAGTGAATGAAAAATAATTTACTTTTCCTGTGAGTGCAATAATAACGTAAGGACACGACCTGCAACATATTATTTATTTTGAAAAAACTAAATGATTTGTATATTAAAATGACGGCTAGTTAATGAAGGCTAAACCCACTGTTACTGTGTATTCACAATAGGCAAGTGATGAGTCTAGTATTTACCAAACAGAAACATTCTGCAGTTATCTTTGCTGTTTCAGATGTTGTCCACTCTTAGATGTGAACATGTACGAATGAAAACTGAATCATACAAAACTACTCCCGAGAGAGAGCTGAAAATGAGCATAAATAGTGAACTTTGTAACTCCTTTTTTTACCCCTCAAGGAATAACAATTCTATTTGTGTATTAAAAAAAAAAAAAAAAAAAACATTATCTTTCTGTGTGTGTATGTGTTGGTGTGTGACTAAAAGCAAGAATGTGGATTTTGTTGCTTAAGCCTCAGTCCTTCTGTGGATCAAGCCATAAGTTTGGCCAAGTATCATTTTCTGCAGAAAGATTTAGCCTATGGTGATGAATATGGAAATTAAGGAAAGCCCTTTGGTATTGCTGAACAGATTTCCTGGCTGCAGCTCAAGTTTGGACAGTCTTGGCTTACACACACCCAAACACAAGTTTTGAAGATACACCCACATAACTATAGCTCATTTTTAAAAACACAATAATGCACAGACACATTTGGTGCATTATCCGAGGGACAGCATTCTTAACAAAAGAAGTGCTTCAGCTGAAATAAATGGTTCCTCGTGTATCCATTAACCTTGGTTCTGAAGAATTATGAAAAGTATTAAATTTTTTCCCGGATGTTTTTAAGATAAAAATGACAATTTAATTTCTTGAGAACACTGATTAATTGACAAACAAAGAAAAATTAACACTTTATGATCTTTGGCGTTTGCAATGTAAGGACTAAACTCCGGGCAGTTCTTCAGCTCACCCACAGCAGAACCACACACACCATAGTTACTCTGGTTGTTCCTCCATCTGCTATCTCAAATAAAGCAATCCTCTCTCTTTACATGGGAAATTGAGCCCCTATTTTCCTGGGAGATTTTCCCCCGCTGGCATACAGAGTTGCATACTACAGTGAATTACATTGTGGCCTTGAGGGAAGCAATCTAAATGCTGATGATGTCTTCATTCTGTTGTCATTACACTGCGCAATCAACATTTACCTCATGTGGGTAAATTACAACAAAGAAAAACAAAACAACAACAAAAAAACATGAAAAAGATTTATTGCTTGTTTAAGTCCAGCTCTTGGTCTTGACTGAGGTACTGAGGCAATATCTGACCAAAGTTTATAGTTTCAGCATGAATATGCTTTTAATTCATCAAGTTTCAAAGATATATTTTATTTGTTGATTAAACTTAACACATTTATTTTGTTTGATCAAGTCTAAAAGACAAGTGTATCGGCACAAAGATGCAAATAAAAAAGTATACATGCAATGACATGTGTGAGCTTCTTTCAACAGACCTTTAAAAAGTTAAACTTTTTAGCATTAATGAACAGACAGGCTAACAGTCAGAAGGGTACAGATTTGAACACAGGACCCAAGTTCAAAACACCTTCATGCTGAGGGACCTGCAAAATCCACCAACCTACCAAGGAGAAATGATGTGGAGGAGAAGGAAAGGATTAAACAGAGCAGAGTAATGTATTTGGAGTAAAGAAAGGACACTTATCTCTCCTTCCCCCGGAGCTCTTTCCTTGTTTCCCCATTGGAGCACACAGATAAGAAGGCCTCTGTATGATTGGCTTAACATGTGGCCCATCGCCGCTGCTGCTCCATCAATGTGGGAAACCAAGCACGGGCCGCGGGATTCCATCAAATAGGATAGCATTTAAAGAAGATTGGATAGTTTTGTACAGGAAGTTAGCCGCCTGAATGTAAATTAGTATATTTAAATTCTGTGTGTGAATTACAAGAAACTGACCAAAATTCACAGCTGTAAGCTTGCTATCATGGTCCCTTTCATCCTTTTTTTTTTTTGCATACTTTTCTTCACTTATCATGCAATTTCACAGTGAGACTCAACAGATTTGTTTACAGTGTGAGTCTCACCAACAGAGGAAAAAAATGAGCTTCCAGATAAATGCATTACAACAGTGGGGGCTTTTTCACCCTTTACTTCAATGTGTTTTCCTTCAACATCATTTATGAGTTTGCTTGCTGCCCATAGATACAAATGTGGGTACAGTTATGATCAGTGAGCCTTTTTAGTAAAATAAGTTCCCTTTAATGTGACAAATTAAACACCTATTTAACAGTTTGAAGGCTTTATCTGCTGCTCCTTCCACATATTATCTTCTGCATCCCTATGGTATAAATTATTTAGGTTTGGGGATTTAGATAAACTGTGGACAACACATCAGAAGCAGAAGGGATATAAACAGTTTATAGTTTATACTTGGTGGACGGACATCCTTTGCAGTGGTGATCCAGAGGCGTCAGTGAGGTTTTTGAGAGAATTTTTTCCCAGCAGAAGGGAGAATAGAAGAGACGGCTCTGGCTTTGTATTCGCACCAAGGAGAGGTTATGAAGGCATGACTGGCTGTTAGCAGACTGCAGCAGCAGTCTGTTTATCATCATCTAGCTTATGGCTGCACTCTCACTGGCGGTCCTCACTTCACTGGTAAGAAAATCAAGAATCCACACCGGAAACACATTATACTGACAGACGGGTGGTCAAGTACTGTAGACAAAAACAAACAGCCGGGGGCAGCAGACCTGTAGCTGTCAGGCTAATCTAGTAACACGCTGTCTTATCTAGTATTTATTACACTGTGTCTGCATGCCTGTTATCTCTCAAAGACTAAGATCTACGCTGATCTCAGTACACTTGGAAGCTCATGAAAGGCTCACATGGTGAGGAAATCCTGCTCTGACAGCCAAAAGTGACACGACAACGGTTACTAACATGAGCAAGGTGTGTGTAGATGATGTCTGAATCAAAGCAGTGTTTTTTTCCCCTTGTCAGTTTCTTTCAGTCTCTGCATTGATCTCATTCTCCACACTTTTTCTGTCATTGTGTTTAGCCCAGACAGGTGGCTCATCTTTTTTCCCTTTACCCTTGTCACTTACTGACTCTTGCAATTTTTCAGCTATTCATCCTTTTGCTGACACGGCAATTAACCAATAACTATAGTTTTAATTAAACCTTAAAGTTTCATCAACAAAATTAAACATGATAATAAAAACTGATAACATTTAACAAGCGTTGATAAGAAATGAGATGATTAGTGATTGGGGGACTTGTTAAGAATATGGTTTTATTTGTTTGTGTAATTCGGAATTGTATATAAATGAAACATTTGGGGTTTTTGAATCACTCTAAACAAGTTGAAGACTTTTGTTTTGAAAGAAAAGTAACTAGCTGATTGACGGAAAAGCTAGAGAAATGTCAGATTGCTCAATAACAGAAAAATATTTATTGCTGAATTTGAATTTGTGTCTCTTAGATGCAGTGTCATTCGTCATGTGGTTAAAGCACAGCAATTCCCCCTACTGCAATGATCATAGGATGTTCATTCAAATATGATCAGTAATGATGTCCTTTAAGGTACCGCCACTACAAGCAGCAGCATCAAAATATAAGAGTGTCTCCACATGAAAGCAGATGCCATTTTCAATTTGCCCCAAAATCCTCAAAGGAGGTAGGGCAGCAGGATTTATTAGATGGAACAGTAACACACACTGCTTTCAATCATTCAAGCTTTCATGATGCATTTTAAAGCCCATCAACTGACAAGTTTTTCACTTCCGAGTTACTTTCAGTGAATAACATGATAAATATTTTTTCCCGAACCCTTTTGTCACTTCTTTGTTTGGTTTAGGCAATAATGTTACTTGGTTATAGTTATAAAAAGGTCATGGTTCGGGCTAAAATGTATATTATATATTATTATTTGGATGTCATTTTGCTGGTTGCTATGGTAACATGTTGACAAAACACATCGTGACAAAACTTTGCAATTTCCTAGTTGGATTTAGCCAGTAACACTTACAAGGGTTAGAAAATTATCATAGTTGGGACTGCTCGACTTATGTGATTGTACCTTTAATAGAAACTGCTAAAAGCCCCACTACTGAGCTCTGGCAAAATTTTCCTGCATCCAGCCTCTTCTCTGAGCTCTCTCCAGCAAGTAAAAGTCAGTCTGATGTTGACTCTTGTGTCATCTCTTGCTCCATCCCTTGCTTTCTTATTTGCCCCTTGTTTCCTCCAATGATGTCCTCTTATGTGTCTTTGCTGAATCACCACGTTGCGGATACAAAATAACCAGTATTGATATGCAGGTGCTGGCTTGTGAAATGTGATGTTAAGTGATGCTTCAGCATGGAAAAATAAAAGTTGTGAAATGCGATTTCTCAGCCTCGGGACACTGTAGGGCAACAACAGTTCCACGAATGTACATAATAAATGTCAATAGTAACATCGAAATGAGCCAGATATACAGAGTTTTAAGATGGGAAAGTTATGCAGTGTTACTTTAAAAATTCATATGCAGTTGCTCTCAAAACCACAAAGGGTCACATATTCTTAGAGCAGTGGTTTTCAAACTTTTTCAGCCACGACCCCCAAGATAACATACATTGGTGTTCGCGATCCACCCCTTCCACAACAACAGTGATTAATTGTATGATATATCAGATGGGTCATCCTGCAGCCATCTAAATGTAGGTAAGGCTTGAAAACTGTCAGAATCTTCATAAATAAGGAGGATAAAGGGGTTTTAGTGGATTCGGTTCACAGCTGTGACAAGGCAACTACATGCCCAAAATCAGTTTCTCTAATTGAGATATTACCAAATTCAGATTTTTAATATGGCATGTGTACTAACTTTTTGGTTTATGAATTAATGTGTTAAAAAAATATGCTAATTTTAGATCTATCTCTGCATTAGTGGTTTAACTTTGACAGCCCAGATACAAATCCTAAATTTAGTTGATAAATGACCTGACCCCCAGTTTAAGAACCCCTGTCCTAGAGCATGTTGGCCATTTCAGCCTCCATGAGCTGACACCCCATGTGTGTTGGTGGAGGGCAATCATCTCTAATTTTGAGGTTTTGTCTCACTTACCTGCTTTACAGGTTTGGTAAATAGTAAAGAATAAAGATTTCTTTATGGCACAAAAGGAAGCAGTGTTTGAAATACTGAGGCCATTGGAACTAGGTCACCAGTTTTTTCAAATACCATTATTATACTATTTTTCCATGTGCTATGTCAACATGTACAGAGTGACAACGGTATAGGAGATGAAACTTCTTTCCCATGCTTGCTCTGATCCCACTTTGAGAAAAGTCTGACAGCACTTCAAGCCGAGAGTGTCTGGATTACTGATGAGGTTTAACTGTGTGTTCTACTATTTTTATCAGAGGTTGCAGTAGCGGCTTTTAGTGCATCATTGATTTAATGTGTTTTGACTTGAGTGTTTTGTGTTTTTTTATATATATATGTAAGTTTTTCCATTTAGAGTCTGCTGTGAGCACAAATTATACAAGAAGGGACGTAGTTAAATCAAAGTATCTTTACCAAAACACTACAACAACGCATGATTGATTTTTTTTCATAAATTTTTCCATCCATACAATACTTTAAAAGTGAAGTACAGCATTGATCACTTCTCATCAAAAAGAAGAAAAACTCTCCATTCAAATATTCTTTGAATCCTTGAAATAGTTAAGCAAATCACTTCCCATTTGGAAAATATAACTGTGATTCATCTAGAAGAACTATTTCCCTTTACACTAATTGCTCCTGTCATTTCTGCTCTGCATTTGTCAGTTCTTTTGTTTAATCTGCTCAAAAAAAAAATTTTCTCAGCATGCATGCAGAGATTTTTTGTTTCTTAAAACTCCACAATCAGTATTTTCATTGTATTGCTCTTTCTTTTATTTTTTTCTAAATCTTGTTCCCTCTGCTCCATTTAGTATGCTTTTTTAATGCCAACTCTCTCTCCTGGTTCACTCCCTTTCTCTTGTAATCACTTGTTTTTTATCCTGACACAAAATTGGAATAACAATTTGGAAGGAAGCCAGCTTGGAGAGGCTATTGAAAAAAGTAGATCATTCTTAAGAGTGTGAAGATAGCAAGATATTTTGAATTACAGACTGCTCAGTGAAGGTTTCCCCTCATTAACCTGAAAAGAAAGAACAAAACGAAGAGGAAACACATCTTTTATGTCTGCTTTGTGCCACATTGTTCACTTTCTGGATATGTTGGGGGATGTGTTGAGAGGAAAGAGGAAGAGCGTTAATGAATGAGAAGTTTCAAAAATAGAAAAACTAATGGCAGAAGGGCGGAAGGAAGCAGAAAGAAAAGAAACAGTTTCATTTAGAGATGTTGGATTGCTTGTGGATGCTCATGTTGCTGCTGGTTTGCCACATCCTCGCATTACTTAACAGTGTGGACAGAAATCATTGCTTTAGTTTTGGTGTTAGTATGTCTGTGTGGGTGTGCACATATGTGTACATGTGCAGCTTCACCTTTTCAGCTCCAGTATAACTTGTCTCTTCGCATGAATGAGATGGCACCTGTTAGTCTTAAGGCTGTACACACAGAAGCTGATAGACTTCAGTGGAGTTTCTCTCCAGGAAAACAGACTGCATCTCCATTTGTTTTCTCTCTCTTTTTCGTGCTTGTTTCTTACTGATCCTCCTCACCTTCTTCAATTCTCTCTATCCTTTTCTATTTCTTCAGTCATCCTCTTAAAAATCATCCTCCTCTGCTATACAGTGTTGCTCTGGTCTGTTCCTCACTTCATTATTATTATCTTTTGTATTCCATAGCCCTGCAGACAAATCCGTGTTGAATGCAGAGGACATTCTGCTTGTAAATACTGTTATGCGTGTCAAAAACTGAGTTGTTTTCAACTGCATTTGTCAAAAAAACAGAGAAGCTGTTGAGCACAGTGCTGAAATGTACTGTAGTTTAAATTTTAAAAGGTTACGTTTTAGCATGGGGTTACAATTCAAGAGTGTTGGCTGATTTCAAAGCGTAGGATTGCACAATATTTCAGCATGTGTCCTGTGGAGGTTGGAAAACCTTTCAGATGTCAGTCTGTTTTTAGACAGCCATCACACTGACTTTGAACACCTCCTGTAATTGATCAAGAAGGCAGCTGATTCACCTGCTTTCACTGCAGGTGTAAATATCTTCTGTTTTTGGCTGCAGTAGTGGTGCTGGCAAATTAGCCTATTCTCACTTCTTCCTGCCACTTTTTGTCAAAAATACAGTATATTACCTCAAATTGCTGGTTTGAGCGCTTTATGGTCATAACATCGATAGCACGTATTTCCCTGAGACTCAGACTGAATACTAATTCAAATAATTTGTCAAGTGTGTGACAGTCTGTGACTTTCTATATTAAGCACTCACTCTTATAGGTTATTTCTCTTATTGGTTATTTCTTATAGAAACCAAGGCTTCATAAGATCTAATCCTGTTACCTTCAATCATCATAATGGCTTTAACTGCTCCTGTAAAGGCTATATTAACTGCTGATAGAAGTTGTGACATTTTCTGAAAGGCATATTTGTTATATAAAATGTAAGAAGTGACAAACCGGAGTTCTACGATAAAATCCTAGCAGAAAATATTGGTGACGCTGGAATACATCCATGAGTTAACATTCTTTACTTCTGCAGAGCCCAACAGTAATCTGATGCAGTGTATCTCTGAAAGCCACTCCTCTCCTCTGTTGTACTATCTGCTCACAAAGCTCATATATCAGTGTCACTGCCCGCTGATCAGATCAGAGGATGCAGCCTAAGGAAAGGAGCAAAGATTTAGCGGAGAGGGAAGAAAGGAGAGACACAGATGGAAAGAGTGATGTGTGTGTGTGGGGGGGTGCGAGGGATATAATGTAAACAGTAAATTTTTAATGCTGTTTAGTTTTCACCGAGGGGCCAGATTTGCATCCTCATCCCCTGATTATGACATCTTCAGTCAGCACTCCAGACCCGGCTTTGGCTATTTTGATGTTAATTCGAATATTTGCACAAACTCGCATTTATCCATTTGTGAGTCAAAGTACATAAACACACATGCAGTGAAGGTCATTTCTGCTGAGATAAGATGATTGAGCTGAAGCCATTCTTGCTTCGGTTCCCCTGTGGATCGATTTTGTTTCTGTGCTTCTTCTCTTGTCCCTGCATTCCTCAGGGGTCTTCTATAAGAGGAGATCCAACATGCTGAATGTTATTACAAAAACAAAATACTTTCTTTTTTTTCGAAGGCCTTTTGTATACATACAGCTTTTCTAGACATGTGTGCATTGACCTGCTGGTTTCCAGTAACATCCTTAATTTAAAGAAACTAAACCTCAGTATTTGTACTCTACAGTAACACCAGGTTGTCAATCTCTGTAGCACTAAAAACTCAGCCACTGGGGCAGTAAGATTGTGGTGGGGAAAGTAATAGAATAATACCTTGGTTAAGACAGTCAGTTTAATGAGGTTGAAGTGGCAAATTACCATATTAACTTAATAATCCAATACTGACTGAGAATTTATATCTCACCATCTCTGTTTCAAACACTATTGACAGGATAGAATTCACAAACTCCAATGAAAATAAATTACGGGGTGCTAAAATATATCAATGTGGAGGTATGCATACCCTCTGCTAGCAGTAATGTTTATACATTAAAAAAAAAGATGGTGCTTCAATGTAATTCAGTATGTTATATATGTTATAATGGAATAGTCTTTTCCATTTAAGGAAACTGTGCCTCTTTTTTGAGGATGTTATCATAGCTTTATCCGGCTTAAACATTTCAAAATGATTTATACAGAAATGGGAGTAAAAATCTGAAGTTTCTAAAGAAAAGAGAATAAGGCAAAGATTTCTGTGTGCACTCTTAAAAATTGATAAATGCATCACACCTGGGATCAGACATATAAATAATGGGATTTTTTTTTCAAGAAGCCATTTGTATGCCTAAGCACAAATTGGAATTTATCCAGAAATACTGATTTTTTTTTTTCCACTAGTTTATGCAATATACTTCTTTAATCATGTGGCACTGGCTGTGTTGAAAGATCTTTGCTAGTACAACTTTTAGAAGAGAGCGAATCTTTAGAAATCATTCATATTTTTGGAGGGCACAAGGAAGCACTTGGCTCATCGCCCAGTTTAGGCTTCCAAAGACTGTTTAAGCAAACAGCCAACATACCAAGCTCCATCTGTAGATCTGTGTCTCCCTCTTGATCATATTCTCTCAAGGCTGTATGACCCAATATACTGGCTGTATGTCCATCACTTGCAGTTCAAGCTGGGTTTGCTGGAACTCTTCCTGTAAGACTTGATGCTGATCTTATATATGAGATGGTGTCCATCTTTTTTATTTTCTTTTTTTCTGCTTCTTGCTTGTAATACAGCTATTTTACTTGAATTAATTTTTAATTTATATCCCAAGTTAAGACAGTGTCAGTAGAAGGATTTGGTTTCTCTTGTGTCACTTTGGAAAGCACAAGTAGAATAAAGAATAATTGTTTTGGTGTAAAATTATTCCTAAAACAATAGGTGATCAATAAATCCATAAAGATCCAGTTGTCTTTTATGTAATTTATTATGGCAACAGTCATGATAGACAAGAGTCTCCAGAAGTTGTTTTTACAATTCATTATTCCTCCAAGAGCATTTTTACTCTCCTCAAAGTCTTGGCCCACACCCTTTTCTGCCAATTCCTGCAAGTGCTGAGTGTATGGACAGTGAGTGCATGCAAACAGTTGGAAATAGTCTGAATTAACTCTCACCTCAAGAAGACGGCAGCTGGAGTCAGACAAAACTAATTGTTCACCTTAAGTCAGACTGGGTTCTGCAGAGTCTTCATAAACATGAGTGCAATCAGTCTGGCACTGCTCTCGATGAAACTTAACCTTAACATTAATATGTATCATTGCATTAATATGAAGATAAATGTCAATGAAAAATGACCAGAATGTAAATTTCCCTTACATTGTCTTCCAGGTTTTGAAACAAGGATATGATGTTTTCATGTGAAACTAAAAGACTGAAAACATGAACTTCGGCTGATTATGATTTTACTGGCATGTTCAATATAAATGACCAAATTACTTAATTACTGTTCAATATATGACTTGCTACCCAATCAATTTACTATCCAATGTATGTATATAAATGATCTATAAATGACAAAGCGAATGCTATTGCCCAGTGGTATGACACATTCCAACGAACACCAATCGGATGGAGATCCAATGGTGGGAAGGAAACCCAGTCCACAAAGATCCCACCGTACAGCCACAGAGAGTAAAGGGTGTTTTGCTAAAGTCCTGGTATCAGATGCAAAAGGACACTCTCAGATGTTCTTTATACCTGACCGGTCAGAGCTCTCCTGGCAACAAGACAAAAGACCGCTGCAATATTAGGCAAAAATATGGCTAAATGGTGCATATTTATATCATAAACCTTTTTTATTGCAAACCAAAAGGCTTTACGATACAGTAAAGTCCCAACTCTGACTCTGTCTCTAGTTATGGGGTTCACTTACAGTTTACTGATTTGTAGTTTACCTTTGCATTTCCTCAATGACAGTTTCCTCTCTTCTTCCCCTGGGCAGGCTGACTGAAACCCATGGTACTCTTTAACTTGATCACATAGCTTGTTCAACAGCATCATCTATTGGAACTGCTTATTTCATCACAAAGGTGCCGAAGCACAGTCATGCAGTTAATTGTAATTAGAACGAGCCATTGCTCAGTAAATGGCATCATGGCCGTTTTTTTAATTTTCACTGACAGCTGCTGTGCTACTTTTTAAATAGATCTTTAAATGAAATCTTTGAAAATACTTAGAGGAGTTAAATAATTCCCAATTTTGCTCGGCAAACAATTTCAAGTGTTTGCAGCTCTGAAAAGACGGACTTTGTTCACTGTGACTGTCACTGCTGAACGTTGCAGCACCAGCTCCATCAAAGATGATATGATAACGACACTGTTTTATCTTCTCGTAATCTCTTTAAAAGGTTTGAATGACATTGTGGCAGTGTCGCAGTGAGCTTAACAGGCAGTTAATGCTTAAGAGATGAGCACACTGAAATATTAATAGGGGACTTTTGCAAAGAAAGGTCATTTATGTGACTTAGGATGAATAATAATGGGGTTAGTAGCAACACTGTGAACATTAACTTACTTCAGTTTGTAGTATAGAGTGTAAGTTCTTCTATCCTCTGTCAGATGGTGCTGATGAATGCAGTTATCTGATGAGAATGGACAACATGGTTGTAGCTGCAGGTAAAAATGAAGTCGACTGAAAATACAAATTACAAATTGTCCAGATGGTAGAGAGGACGAGACAACAACAAATGTATTTGTTTTCAGATCTGACCGTACGGACAGAGTGATTTTCTATGAATTACTGGGCTGTAAGCCAGCATGGTCAGAAGTTACTATGGATGTTGTAAAACAAAGTGGATTTGAATAAAATACAAATGGAAACTCGTATATCTCAACTAACATCAAGTCAAATCTATTGAATTTCTGTTTACGTTGCTTGACATTACAAATCACCAGTGTGTCCATGAAGGTTCTGCAGTCTGTGCAAAACTTCACCAGAGAGGAAGACAGCGGAGAAACTGAGTTATACAAAAGTTTTAGCTTTCAGGTGGTTCATACAACTTAAAAAAAAATTTTTTTAAGGCCAGTAACTATATTTTTTTCATTTGCAGTCCACAGTTCATCAGATTCCCATGTGGCTGTTGTTGATTTTACGCAATTGAAAAAAATGACAATGATATAAATTCAATACTCTAAAGCTGAGGTGGCACTTAGATCTGCCGGTCTAACTGTTTTTATATAGATTTCACTGTATCTGGTTTTTCCTCTCCTCACCCATGCAGAGATTTACGAATTGAATCATAAGAAAATTAAGAAGCATAAAGTGATCTGAATGGGTATTTTCAGTTACAGATAGCTATGTGCAGGTTATTACAGTTCCCCTCTTCTCTAGGTGGCATTTTTCATGGCCTCTCATCACATTATAATGTAATAAAAAAAACTAAAAAAAAAACGATAGAATCATGTCTTTTTCCCCACCTGACTATTTTTGCACAACCTCCATGTCTTTCCCACCTCTTTCTTTCTCTACTTATTTTATGCTCAGCTGCTACTCTGCCTGAACAATTTGCCCTCATTGTGTTTCAAATTACATGCCACATCATATAAAACGTCTCACAAGGCTGAAAGTGTGAGTCCTCTGGTATTCTACCACCTTCTGATTCAGTTTCACTTTTAAAGAATCTCTAGAGTTGAGCTCAGTATTCAGAATGAGTAACACAAGGTTGTAATAGATCCTATAGACATAGCATACTGTGCCATGATTACTGACCTTTCTTTCTTTCTTTCTTTCTCTTCTATCTCCCCTCAATTCTTCGCTGCTCTGCAATCATTTAAAGGAAGCAGAGGTAAGTGTAGTCGTCGTCTTTAACTTAATCTGGCTGTTTTTGAAGCATATTGCAGTCCCTCTGTGGAAGTCCCAGACTCTGCAGTGTTTATCTGAGACTTGTTTAAGACTTAGTTGAAGAGTTGTAGAGGTAATAATGTTTTAAATGCATAGCACGTTTGATCTCTGGTCGGGCATAGCTTGATATAGTTTAGCATATTAAAATCGTGCTGTAGTGGTTTTTTGGATTTCTTATTTTCTACCTCTTAACAAGGTTCTGATGTATTACTTAGTCCGCTGGAAGACGTTGAGGAATCATAGCCTCACAAAAACAAGGGAATAAGAATAATCTTTATTATTTATCAATCAGTGTCAATGTCTGACATATAAAAAATAAAAAAAAATTCCAAAAATAAACAGACACCCAACTGGCATGATTGTTCCAATTTGGACAGCGGAGGATGAATGTTGGGAAGTAGAGCTCAAGGTGTTTTAGGCTACTTAAACCTTATCTGACCTGTGTATGAGGACAGTAAAAAGGCCAAAAACTTTATGCTTGGGATGAGCAACTCTAGTCCTCGAGGGCCACTGTCCTGCAGGTTTTTGGATTTTTCCCCTGTTCAAACACACCTGATTCAAATCAAATTGATTCCAAAAGCTTGTTGTCGAGTTCTGCATTAAACAACTTTGATGCATACTGGCTTCAGCTAAAGCTGCTGTTGACTGGTTGCACAACACTGGTGAACATGCTGGGTGCTGCTCTCAGGGCTCTATGAGTGTGTGCAATTCTATCTGTACACCAACACACATTTCACTGGAAGGCTTTGAAACTGACAACGATACCTCCCAACAAAAAGAGATGAGACTGATCGATTTTTACCACTGTAAGACAGCTGGCAGCTCACTCTCCATCCCACTGTGAGGGCTGATGTCTATGGGCCAGTTAAAAATAATAAACCCGCCTAATTATCTCAGAAATAATGCAACTCAGCCTGCAAGATACAGTGAAATTCCATCCTGCCAAGTTGTTGTAGTTTACAAATGCGTCCCCTGGGGCGTGCTGGCAGTTACTGGACATAACTCAAATATTATGAACTCTGAACACAGAACATTGAAATGAGGTTAAACACTGCCAGTGGGAAATAATTTATTAGTTTTATTCTGGATGGTGTATACATTTAAAAAATATACAATATACAATAGGCTACAACAGAGACATGACAAAAGACATGCATTTGAAATCAAAAAAACAAAAGATGTCAGGACATGTGTTAAGCCGAAGGGAGAATTAGGTTTTATCTCCTCAATTCAAATTAGTCTTTGCTGCCTTAAATGTTGACAGTTTCTGTTCACTAGAGCAAAGACTATATTTATGGATCATCTCTCCAATTTTTTAAAAGAACTGTTTCATGTGTAGTCCCCCACTGTCCATGTTACCCCACAACCCTCATATCTTTTCTCCTCTCTGTCTTATCTAATAATGAAGGAGATGGAGATCCTACTTTCAGAACCAGCAGGTTTTTCTCCGCGGTTAAGATTATGTCAGTGACACAGGCTCACTCCCTGCTGACACATATGGTTCACTCTGAGCTCTACAAATCTCTGTGTGTGTGTTACCTCATTGTGACCTTCTCTATTATAAGCACTAACCTTGTCTACCTGGTCATAAGAGATGATTGAGAAAGACTTCTGGTGTATGAATGTGTATGTTGGGATTTCACAATAAAAATTGTTGGTGTCTGTGAAGATGAGGTAAGGAAAGCAATATGATCTAAACTGCACTTTTTAACAATGTGAAAGGATACTTTTCGATCTAGCAAAACAGACAAGGCTCAAAGGTTCAGGAAATCAATTTTACATGTCACACATCAAGTGGCATGAACTGATTTAAAGCTGTTCACCTGACGGAGTTGTCTACTGAAACATACAGTATATCTGTTGATTCTGTTGATGTTTCCTCAAGTGACTAATCACTCAATAGATACACCAGATGCAGTATAACACCTCTGTTTTCACCAATATGTTGACTGTGCTATATGATAGACTGTTAACCAGTCTTGACATTTGTAAGCTGTGTTCTTTTAATTGGTCTGATGAATAAAGAGGTGTCTGGCTTAACAAATCCAAATCTCTTCTCGACTCAGTTTACCTTAGAAAAGCATGTTGTGTTTTGTTTTAGTTTCAATCAGAATAATGTGTGCTTCACCTAATACGACACTGGGAACAATAGCTGATAAATGTTAATATGACACTATTTTTCACTATTTTAGTCTTCAAATAAGTAAATCACATTCCACATTTCTGTGTTAGAATCCATGTTGTTCTTGATTTTTTTTGTCCTAGTTCGTTTCCTGTTGTGAGTCTGTAGCTTTCTTTATTCCCCAGTGTGCCGCCTGCAGGTTTCTCTATGTTTATACCCTATTTTTAAATGTCCAAACAATCACAGCTGACGCTGTCTTTTCTTTTATGCTGCAGTCTTATGTTGTTGGGTTTTTTTTTACAAAATTTGAGTGTGAAAGTACCGAAGTAAAGAAATGAGGACAGCCTTTCTGGGTAGTCTGGACTGCAGAATAATCCAATGTTATGTTTTCATAACCCAGTTTTTTGTCTTTCCATACAGGATGACTACTTCAAAAGCTGGGCTCCTGCCAAGTCTCTGGACCAAGGTGAGTTTTACTTTTTCTCTATATAAATGACTTTTCATGCAGTATTTGTGTAAACTCTGTGTGTAAAGCAAAACGGACAGAAGAGCAGGTCATTCAATGACATGAAACGGTTTAAATCAATCTGTCATTGTGTCTTTGGGCAAGATATTTTACCCATCTTCACCATTCGCTTGTGTCAGCATCGCTGGTGTTTAAATATTTGGTGGTGGAAGAGATCATTGGCGTGGACTGGCTGCCACATTTATGTCAGCCTGCAGAGCACCTGTGGCTGCACACATTGCTTATCACCACTGGGTGTGAATGTGAAGTGAATGAATAATGGATTTGCTGTGAAGCACTTTGGATGCCTGGAAAAGCACTATAAAAATCTAATCTAGCAGTTTCTTAAAAGAAAAAAAGAAAAAAAGCCTTTTTTTCATATCTTCACACAAAGCACAATGCACTTAAATTTAGAAAACAAGATCTAAACCGCACCAACTTGGAATTGACACATTTTGCCGAATCACCATTTTTATTTATAGAAAAGATGGCATTCCTTGAACAAATACACTGAAAGATTTTTTGGTAATTTGGTAATAAACTTAACAAAATAAGTAACAAAATTTGTGTTTGGTGGATTATCTTTTGTAATAATGCTTCTTGGCATTGTTCAAATGAGAGAAATAGTCCAGTTGCCTTCAATTCAAGCTCTTTGGATTACCATGACCTGGATGACTGAGAATCTACCCCAACTTATTCTTAAATCTTATACCAGTGGAAAGCCTTAGCTCAGTTTTTAAATGGTGCCATTTGAAAGAAAAAAACAGTTGTAGGATGAGCAGCAGAGTTGAAGATGTTGCTGAAAAACTTCTCTGCCAATGCCAAACAGCTTATTCTGCCAATACTACCCTTCATCTTCATGCCTGATTGCACTTGTGTCTGCAGCATGTACACTGGAGCCTGGAAATGTGGAGGTACATTATCTTGAGCCATGTGTCCAGATTCTGCCCGCAGTAGTCAGATCATATGGTCAAAGTGTGGAGAAGATGTGGCGAATGCTATCCTGATTACTGCACTGTTATAGGGTATTAAGCTCATTTGGCTGTGATGGTGCAGGGTGGCATCTCCCTTACTGGAGAAACAAAGTTTGTCAACACTGGAAGCAAATGTGGACAGATATCAAGTCAAGATTCTGTAACCAGTAGCAATCCCAAATCTCTACAGACTGAGGCCAAATTTTATCCCCCAAGATGACAACAGACCAGGGTTTATCAGAGACCGCTTTCAGAATTTGGGAAGGAAAATGATGGAATGGCCTGTCTCTAGTCCTGACCTCAACCGCCTTAAACACTGGTGGGATCAACTTGGTTGTGCTGTTGGTGCCAGAGAGATCAACACAACCACTTTGGCTGACTTGCAACAAATGCTGGTTGAAGAATGGGATGCCATCCCACCGGAGTGGGAGGAAGTGGCAGGCTACTTTGACTGTGTATGGTTCTCCCACATGTTATTGAGGTCCCTGCTTATTGAATGAATAAATTGTTAAATTGCCGATACATCTTGTTTCTTCATATTTCAATCATCCATTCCAATAAATGCCCCCAAACAAGAGTCAAAAGCAGAATAAGTTGTTTGGCATTGGCAGAGAAGATTTGCCAAGTTTTTCCATGGGCACAACCCACATACTCAACTCTGCTGTTTGTCCCACAGATGCATTTTCCTTAAGAAAGTGGCACCATTTAAAAGGGAAATAAATGGGCTTTCCAACAGTGTAATATTTGTTGCAAAGAAACATTGTTACAAAAAAAGGAATAATTGACCAAACACAACTTTTCTTGCTTTTTGTGATAAGATTATAATGTCTGTTTGGTACATCTGTAGGCATCTTGGTTTATACCTTTTAACCTTATAGTAATGCACATCCAGCATGTGTATGGAAAAACATGTGCTTGTTGAAGTATTCTTTATTCCTATTAATTTGAAAAACGCATTTAAAAGGAATTTAAAAACGTATATCACAGTTTGAGAAGGACATCCATCTTTGCTTATATATATAACACAATACAGTTATGGCTGTGGTATAAAATGTTTTCACTCAATTTCTTTTTTTATATGGATATTTGCATTGCAGTGAACATCAGAAGATAACATTCAATGGAAAACAGTACATTTAAAAGGTTCACAGGCTTTCAAGCAACACTGTAGGGGTAGGAGATCAAATATAGAAAATGTCAGATAAATCTGCAGCTATAACTGTATGTCATGAAGAAATGGAAAGGTGTATGGTGTTTAAAATACCAAAGGTAATGTTGAAAATAAAGGAATTTGTCTATGTATTTAAAGAATATTCAGACTTGTGTCCAAACATAGGGTGAGGGTTAGCAAACATAAACTAAAATACTCCCCTTTATGTTCCCCAACGTGATGGAAACACAAATTTGCATGTGTGTGTGTGTACAATGAGTATCTGATCAAATGCAGTTCCTTTTCCACAGTACTGCTTAAAGACTTACTACTGTATTGCAATAATGCCAAGTCCATTTCATCAGTCAAACTCAAATATGTAATGCTTTTAGACTCTCAGTAACTGTCCACCAAACTCAATTATAAACATCAATTTTCTCACATTCACACTCAGTCTTAAAGTTGCATGCGCACAAACTGAAACACACAAACAAAATGAGTGGGGTTAATTGGACTGCAGCTCCCTGAACAACACACCAGAATGTAAATCTTCCTACTACTGAGCTTTTTCAGTTCTTTGCTGGCTTGGTTTTGCATATCTAGCACAGTAACTGGAACTCTTCAGGGAAAGACTTGCTGAGCAGGTTTATCTGGGCCAACTCCTCATGGATACAGAGCCTAATGAGAACAGCCTCTCCTCTGTGCATCAAAATCTGGTGTTACTCTTACAGATGACTGGAAACAAAAAGAATACAGTGCATCATTCTGCTAACCAGGGACTAAATACATAAGAAGATACGGGAAAAACCTTGATGCCAAAGTCTATTAGGAGCAAGGTCCGATTAAGATGTTGCAATTATTACCACCCCAAAAAAACAAGTTGCTGTTGAAACAGTGGTGTGGAATTCCTTTAAGGCCAAATTTGCCACCAGACAAGGAAGTAAAATCTGTACCTGTTTTAAATACTCGCACACTAAATATATTCACCCTTTATTTCTATTTCTATCTTTTTTACCGCTGCTGCTTTTGTTTGTTTTTGTCTGTTTTTTGTTTTAACAGCATCACAGTGAAGATGTGTTAATTTACTGTTTCAAACAATTATTTTTCAGTTCAATTCTCTCCAAAAGAAATGGGGGGAAAAAACACACACAAATATCCCAAAGACGACACCTGTAATGTGATTTCACCTTGATTCAAATACTGCTGATCCTTGCTTTCAACCACTAACTGCAAAAAATGTAACAGAGGTGTCAGGGACTGTAGGTTTCTCTAACGGTGCAGCACAAAAAGTTGTCAGACTTGTCTTGAGATTTACGGAGGGGAAGAAAGAAAAACTCTCCAAAGTTGTTTGGGAATAAGTTCCTAAATCTTGTGACAAACTTGTTTTGTTGACAATGATGAGAGGAGTTGAAGCATAACATTCACAGCTGTGAGTGAGTCAGAGAGAGGGATGTGAGATGGGAAATTATATGAATATCAGTATCCTAAAATCAAAAACCATATTCAACCCATGGAGAAAATATCTGAACAGCTGAATCTTTAAGTCCAACCCTATTTTTTCTGAAATGTTATGATTTTATATGCAATTGGTTTTATGTCGCCCAAAATGGGCTATTTTTGTTGATCTCAATGGCAGTAATGTAAAAACTGGATAAAGTTATGTTGTTGTTTTTTTCTCCATTTTGTTGACATATGTCAGTCAGCAGTGGGGATTTCAGTGTCAATTTGATATGTCATTAATGCCATTAATTTATTCATTAAAAGATAAAAAAAATCTTAAAAAATCACATCACTAAGGCCTAAGGTTTCCTTAGCTAGGCTATTATTTTTTATGATTGCATTTTATGAACACTGATTGGATCACAATGAATCGGTTTGAAATTGATTTTGTCTGTAGAGTGCCCTGAGGTGACTTTGTTGTAAATTGGCCCTAAACAAATAAAGTTGACTTTAAGAGCCTGCTCTTTTTTTCTTGTTCTGATGATGTAGGAAAGTCCCAAACGCTCACTTCTGTCAAGTTTGAGGATGACCTTTTGAGCCATGTTTAATCCACAAAATCACAATTTAAAATAAAAAAAAAAAAACTAAGATTTTTAAAACAATATGTAGTTTTTATAACAAAATTAAATAATGATGTTTACAGCTTTTTTTAGGACGCACTAATGTTTTAATTGTTGCAGCAGTTGGTCTTTAAATTTTTAATTGAAACCACTTCACGCATTTGTTTTTCAACATTTAACACTTTTATGTGCTGCCAACAATGCTGACAACTTTTTCAGGCACAAAACATCTCCCATCACATACGCATTTCAGGCAGGTGCCTGACTGCAACAGTTTGTCTGGGTTGTTAGGTCAGAAATGAGACATCTGTGCATTTATCCAAAGAGTGTGTGCTAATTAAACACATGTTAGAATAAAGCTTAAACACAGCTCTTTTAATCCTCTGTTTGCCATGTGGGTTCTGCTGCAGCACTGCACTGCAGCTGCAACATGACTGCTCCCCTGCTACAGGCCTGAAGACTCCCTCCCTCCCACACAGACACCACAGCTGGGAGTAATGGACGGCAAAATAATTAGACAGCGAATAAGTAATAAAAATAATCAGAAAATCTGGTCCCCTTTTGGGAACATTTGCTGGCATTATGCATCTGAGTTGCTTCTCCAGTCAGCCTGATTATCACCCAGCTGGTACTGCAGGCATCACACTCCTAGCAGTTTTCACTTTAGAGTGCATCATATTTGAATATGAGTCATCTACTGCAAAATGATTCAGGATGTAGTGAGCGACTACAAAGCAAAACTTACTCATCGAGTATGATCTCTTTTAGTTTTGTCTTTAAAATCAATATGTCAAATAGTATTCTGGGCCATTTTAGTCAAGCTGCAAGCTTTAGAATGCAGAAGTCAAGTTGCTGGAATTAATAGGCATCACAGAAACACTGCTCTGTGTGCAGAATCCTTAAGTCTTTGAGGATGTGAAGAAGTTATCATTCTAGTTTGGTAAGTTGGAGCAATGGTTTACTAATGCATGCAGACAGATTTGTTTAAATATCACACAACCTGAGATATGCATGTGGTCAGTATCCAAATTCTATTGACAAATGTGACAGCAGAACTTGATTGGAAGCCAATACAGCTGCAAGGATACAGGCATCAATCAACAGCTGCTGATTTCAGTTCGATTGATGAATCTGAGGTTGCCCTTGGAGACTAATCAGCAGCATGAAGGTTGATGGTGGCAAATCCAGTCTCCCCCCCGATCAATCACTCGGAAATGAATGTTCTACTCAGTTGCATGAATGAATTCAGTGGGATCACAAATTGCTTCTTGGTTATACAGAGCAATTAAATCCACTGCTGGTAAATGAGTTTTTAGACTTCTTAAAGTTTTAATGAGGGCCGGCAGTCGATTGGCAAGCTTTTGTAGAGCTGTGATTAAAAAAAGAATTTTTACCCCAAAATAATCGATGAAGCCTTAAAGAGGGTGTTTTCCTGCAATAATCGTTTGGTCTGTTTTACTGCTCAAAATCACTTTTTTTATAAACAGGAGTGATTGAATAAGCATGCTAGCACTGAAAAAAAACAACTTTTGTCACAAACTTACCCAACAGCATTTTTTTCCCTTTTTTTTTTCTTGCTTTTTAAAATTCTGTACTTCCACAGCTTTCTTGTCTTATGTGAGCGATGTGTTTTACTTGCAACGCTGATATTCCCCTCTGTCAAACACACTTGCAGAGACAAGTTTGTCAAAAGAAATTCTCATTTAACCTGGGTGAAGAAGAGAATATCTCTCAGGATGTCTGTTAAAAAAAAAAAAAAAAAAGACTGATAAATTTGCCATCATGTGGAGCTCAAGTTTCCTGTTTTCTGCTAGCAGGCAAACATTAATGGAGCAACATAACCTGAAATCTGGTTCAGACTTTTCTGCTTTTTCTTGAAACATTACCTTTATTTTTCCATTGTTGTCAGTTCTGCTTCACTAGCTCTTCTCTTCTTTCCAGGCCAGCTTTCTCCAAACACCCCTTCACTTCATTAGTCTGTGTATCGGCGCATTGTTTCTCCAAAGTTTTCTATCATTCTTGACATATTCAGTTCATCACATGGAAATTGCATAATGATGAACAATGGGCGACTGTGAATCAACATACCACAGTGCCATAAACAAACACACACTGAAAGCCTGTGAGAATTAATTGTTGGCTGTATTCATGCATATTTGATTAATATTTTAAAATGTTTGTTTATTATTATCACAGTTCCCATGTGTAATTGTATTCATGCCTCTTCTTTCATGTCTTTTATCAGTTTCATTCACCCTGCAGGGAATCTCTGGGAAAGGTCTAATAGCTTAATGTGCTTTCCATCTCCACCTCTATAATGCTACATTATTTTTGTACTAGTCATAAAGTACATTTTTACTTATTGCTTTTATAGTATGCCAAAACTGCTTCTAATTCCCTTAAATGCAATAATGAAGTTCCCTTAGCCAGCCTATAATAAGACTTTTTAACACTGCCTCATCTAAAATGTATTATTATTATCTACCATTTAATTAACTGCCAGAAAGTCCTTCCTAATTTGTTATGGGGCAGTGGTAGCTTAGGTGATGGACTGCAGGCCCTAACATTGCCCCCAGTATGTTCATTGAAATGTAATTGTAATGCTGCATAGTGTAAATATATAATGAGAAACACTGTAAGAGTGTATGTGTGAATGGATTAATGGGAAAGCACATTGCAAATAACTGTATAGGACCTAGTTAAAGTAAAAGAGGTACTTTTTTTCCCATTTAGTGTGGACCATTTACTATTTTGCTTTGTCTGGCCAACACACCCAAAGCCTTAAAGGGATTTATGACTAAAGAAATTCAAAATATCAAATTTAAATAGATATAACCAGGAAAGTTTTTAATGTTTAATGGATTAAAATAATTATCAACAGTTACAGGAGTATTCTCTGCCTCTTTAATAACTCCTAATGTTGTAATTCCTGCTGATACCAGTTCAACTGTATTTCATCATCTTCACAACTGGATGGATTTTGCCAGGTTTCACGCAGGTTACTCAAATGTATTTACATTTCTAACAGTTAAGTAAACCATAACTAAGTAGACATGGTATGTGATTAAGAGTGCGAGGCAGGCTGGAAATACATTTTTATGCTAAACAGAAATTACAGGCCTAAAGGGATGTTTTTTTTTAAAAGGATTTGTGGATGATGACGAGGGGAAAATATGACCAAATTGCTTCTGCTTCGTTCTTGGTATCTCATTGAACTGCTTTGTGAAAACTGTTATTTGAGAACCTCAGGTCAAGGCAGTGCGAGATGAATATATATATGAATATACATGCAGTTTGCTTTCATATACTGGATGATAGCTACACAGGAGGTGGGGAAATAGACAGAACAGCTCATCTGTCTGACAATTTCACTTACATTCCCAAACATCTCAAGCTCATAGTTTGCTACAGCCATGATCTTTTTTGGCTCATGCTCTGTCATCATGGATACAACACATTTCATCCCTATTATTCTGTTTTATGGCTTCTTTCCATAGTGCTTGCCTGGATTTTGACATCCGTCCAGTCGAACCTAAAATCCTTTATGTCCTCCAGGTCAGCTCAGTCTTCTTCCACAGTCAAACGTTTTATTCATTTCTTTCTGCATGCCTATTAATTTTTGCTTGTTCCTTTAGTAATGCTTCGAGAGTTGTGCTGAGCAGCCTTTTAAGCCCAAGCAAAGAGGATGAAGAGTCCTTGGCAGCAGATAACAGTTGTGCCGTCAGCAAGGCCAATGTTAGAATCATTATTCCAGCTATTTGAATCTGGCTTCTTGTTTACTGGCATGCCCAACAGAACTGTGGGCTTGTGATTGCAATGCATTATCCAGAGAGGGGAGTCAAAGCAAGGATTACTAACACCAGGCAGTGTCCCATTATCACAGCCAGTCCAGAAGACACGGGAGAGTCACACTTAGCATCAAGACACAAGCAGACGACACAGTGCAGATGGAGACAGAGAGGAAACAGTACGAGTTAAGTTGACAATTTTCAGGTGTCTGCGGCTACTCTGTCCTAATAGATTATACGATGAATGAGTGGTTGCTATGGGAACTATTTTGGCAGCAGAAATCGAAGCAATTTGCAATGCACTCTGGTTTGACCACACCAGCAGCAAACAAAGCCTCGGAAATCTGGAGTTTCCAAATTGCCAATCAACCTGATTAGACATGACATTGTGTTTTCCCAGCAGAGTGTTTGTCGTCATTATATGTATTTCGTCAGCTCTTTCTCCAATTCACTGAGCCTAAGCTGCTCTGCAGATATGCTGTCTGTCTGCTCCCATTTCTCATCAGTCCATCTTTAATCTCCCCTGACTCTGTCACTGCCTCTTAATACAGTCTCATAAAACTGACTTTGATCAGCTCCTGGAGGAGCTAAGAGAATTAGAAAGAGGGAAACTGATGAGAAAAGAGACCGATAGCACTACAAACAACCGTGAGCACCTCTGGTGTGAGTGTGTGTGAAATGGAGTGTGAGTTGGAGCGAGAACAAATATCTCATTTCAGTGTAATGTGCTAAGGGTTTGTAGCTCGCTTTGTAGACATTTTCTAATCATTGTTTACTGCTCTGATTTTAATGGCTTGTTGGCCACATCATAAAAAGTGACTATCCGTGATGCTCAGCTCAGCCGTTATCTCACTCTTTCAGTGGGGTGAGCACTTGCGGTGTTGAGTCTGAGCACATGAATGGGATTATCATCAGAAACCTACACGTACATGCTACGCTGATTTCAGGGATACACAGTAAATTAAATAGCAATCAATGTTACCTGGAGCCTGCTGAGATGCAGGGGAAGGAAATGTGCACAGCCACACCAAGGGTATTGTTCATTTAATGAGAAGATGAAGCCAGTTATATCAACAAAGCCATTAAATGCCTGTGCAACTAGGATACAAAAAGGAGGAGATAAGAGAAAGAAGCACTGAGGAATTATTGGTCAAACAACGGGCCATAAAGAAAGGGTGGATGCTGGCAGGCAGGTTCACGGTGAGCACAGTTAATAGTTACTTCCCTGCACCTTTAATTTACAAAGTCAGGGCCCAAGCAAACAACACACTCACAGCTAAATAAAGTGGTGAATCAATGGACCGCAGTACATATGAGAACAGTGCTGAACAAGCTGTTTTCAAAGGGAGACACACACTCTAGTATATTCTATTCAGTTCAATTCAGCTTTATTTGTATAACGCCAATTCACAACAATGTCATCTCAGGGCGCTTCACAGACAATCAATTTGAGCCAATCTGTTGACATCCAATCAGTATTCATACAAGCCAATTCATAACAAAATAATGGCCTAGCAAAGAAAACCAACCGATTACATGGAGTCTTGACTGATCCAATCCCCCATCCTGAGCATGCTTGGGGCAACAGTGAAAAGGAAAAGCTCACTTTTAACAGGAAGGAAAAACCTCTGGCAGAACCATTCTCAGGGAGGGCAGTCATCTGCTTCGACTGGTTGGGGTGGAGATGACAGAAAGAGAGACAAACAGACATCACAGCTTTTATCCAGGGAGATCTGCTGAGAGAGGAGAGAAGAAATGTGTTAATGATGCCAATACTGTCATATGTGGAAAATAAAGAGCAGAGAGATGAAGAGCCCAGTGCATCATGGGATGTCCCTCAGCAGTCTATGCCAATGGCAGCATAAGGGATGGCTAACCATCCTTAACTATAAGATTTATCAAAAAGGAAAGGTTTAATTCTGATCTTGGAGATAGAGAAGGTGTCTGCCAGAGATGGGGACTCTAGTTTGTGACTCGGACTTGAGTCGCACTTAAGTGGCATTTTCAGCGACTTGAGACTTGACTTGGACTCGCAATTCAAGACTCGTGAGCAATCTTATTTTTTTCGTGATATTCTCTGTCTGATCTAATGTCCGCTGTCTGTGTCGTGCGCTGTCATTTCCTCAAACGTAACCCAGACACGTCTGCAGTGCACGCGCAATCAATTAAAACAATGGGACTGCCATGAATACAGCTGCTGCTACAGCGCAGCGGTAACTTTAGGGTATGAAAAACTTAGTAAAGAGGGAGGAATATAAGAATAGCAAGCTGTAACGTCTGCAGTAAAATACAGGAAGCTGGATCCACCACATCCACCTTAAAACACACCTGGAAAAGTGAATCACTGTAAGCTTAATGTTAGCATCTTTAGCAATGAGCTTAGAGCCACTGTAGTGTAAACGTTAGCTTGTTCTACCTTTGTAAAATAATATTAACTCCATCTGAATGGCTCCGTTAGATGTTTTCAGAAGAAGAATTAGACATTCACTGAACACAGTTTCCATAAACTGTCATTTTGCCATGATTGGGTTAAACTGGGACCGAACTGGACTCAGACCCACTGTAAAAAAGGTGGTTTTACTCTGTCTGTTTATTGGGAAAGTACATCTGTTCCCAATATGGGAATGTGAGGAATATTTATTGGACCTGCAAATATTGGATCTAAATTAATTAAAATATTGAGGGTTTTTTTATTCATTTTTTTCAGAGGTTTTATTTTTTTCTATATGCATCTCAGTTATTTTAAGCTGTTTCTTTTCTCTTTAAAAAAAAAAAAAAAAACGTAAAATTTTTTTGATGCACTGTTGCAGTGATTACCAACTGTCCTGCAGATTTTACATGTTTACCAGCTGCAATACACCTGAGTCAAATTATTAATTGGGTCATTAAGAGGCTTGTGCAGAACTTGACAACAAGCTGTCATGTGGATCAGGTGTGTTGCAGCAGGAAAATGTCTACAACCTCCAGGACAGGTGGTGATACTGCACTAAGATGCAGCATATTGGCTCCTCTCCACATTCAGGAAAACACACTATGAACTGCAGTATTAGTATTTTAAATGGCTCTGTGGGTCAAGATGGAGTTTTGTACACATGAAAAACTCTTGGATAAGTTAAGAGTATATTTACTAATCTGAGTAAATTTCCATGTTCATCTGCAGGTTTTCCAAATTAATACAGCTAAGAAATCAGCTAGATGAGAGGAACAGAGCATTTGTCGGTTAGAGCTAAAGATCAGTGCTGTTACTAAATACTGGTAGATAAAGGGTAAGTACGCATTTTATATTCTTTGGATTTTATAATGCAGTCCTCTAAGCAGACCATACGGCAGGTGTTGTACGGGAAATTACTCATTACAACTAAAAGGGACTTGCGACATGACTTGAACTCGAGGTCAAAGACTTGAGACTTGACTTGGACTCAAGGTCAGAGACCTGACTTGGAATCGAGGTCAAAGACTTGACTTGGACTTGCAAAAAAGGACTTGTGAACATCTCTGGTGTCTGCCTCCCTACCCAAACTGGGAGCTGATTCCATAAGAGAGGGGCCTAATAGCTTAAGGCTCTGCCTCCCATTAGACTCTTAGAGACTCTGGGAACCATAAGTAGGCCTGCAGTCTGGGAGGGAAGTGCTCTATTGGAAATATATGGAACTATGAGATATTTGAGGGCTTTATATGCGAGAAGAAGAATTTTAAATTCTATCCTGGATTTAACAGGAAACCAATGAAGAGAAGCTAAAACTGGAGAAATATGATCTCTCCAGCTTGTTCTCATCAGAACCCTGGCTTCAGCAATTTGGATCAGTTGGAGACTTTTCAGGGCATATTTGGGACAGCCCATCAATAAGGAATTGCAATAGTCTAATGTTGAAGTAACAAAAGCATGGACTAGTTTTTCTGCATCACTCTGAGACAGGATGTCCCTAATATTGGCAAAATTACATAGGTGGAAGAAAGCGGTTCTAGAAACCTGTTTTATATGCGAGCTAAAGGACAAATCCTGGTCGAAAATAACTCCAAGGTTCCTCACTGTAGTACTGGAAGCCAAATCAATGCCATCAAAATTAATTACATAGCTAGACAATTTAGTCCTGAGTTATTTAGGTCCGAAGACAAAAACCTCAGTCTTATTCGAGTTTAGAAGGAGAAAATTCAGAGCCATCCAGGTCTTTATGTCTTTGAGACATCTTTGTTATCTAACAAACTGATTGGTTTCATCAAGCTTCATGGAGTAAATCTGAGTATCATCCACATAGCAATGAAAATTTATACCATGTTATCTAATTATTTTACCTAAAGGAAGCATACAATTTGAAGAGAATTGGTTCCGAGTACAGAACCCTGAGGAACTCCATGACTTACTCTGGTGTGTGAGGAAGACGCATCATTTACATTAACAAACTAAAATCAGATAAATATGACTTAAAACCAGCTTAATACAGTTCCTTTAATTCCAATAACATCTTCAAGCCTCTGTAGTAAAATGTTGTGATCAATGGTGTCGAATGCAGCACTGAGATCTAACAAGATAAGTACAGACAGGAGTCCTTTATCTGAGGCCAAGAGAAGATCATCGGTAACCTTCACCAGTGCTGTCTGTGCAATGATGAGCTCTAAATTCTGACTGAAATTCTTCAAACAGATTATTTCTGTACAAATGGGCACATAGTTGAGTTGAAACTATTTTTCTCAAGAATTTTAGACATAAAAGTGAGATTCGAAAGGTTTGATTACAGCATTCTTGAAAATTGAGGTACATATCCTGTCAATGGAGATATATTGGTCAAATCAAGTACAGATGTATTAACTAAGGGTAACATTTCTTTAAACAGTCTGGTTGGGACAGGGACTAAGTTAAAGGTTTAGATTAAGCTATTATTTTGTTCAAGTCAGAGAGCTGGACAGGACAGAAATGGTCCAAAAATAAATCAGGTTCCAAAGACAAATCTTAAGTTGTTGTAGATATCCTGGATTTTCTCTCTAATAGAAATTTTGTTCAAGAAGAAACATATGAAGTCACATTGAGGGAAGACTGCATTTGTGTGTGTGTGTGTGTGTTTTGATTCTGCCTTTTTGCACCATAACCAAAAGAGTCTCCAATGATCATCGTAAAGCCGGATAAATAAACTTCAGGGGATGCAAGCAGACGGTGGTTGCTTGCGATTGTAGCAGTAGCCCTCAGGCTAAATGCCAGCATGCAAAAGTGACGGCGGCATCAGAGAGTCCCGTAGGATGAAGGCAGAGGGATATACAAAGATATATAGACACAGGGCCTACAGAGAGCACTTGAGAGAGATTGCCTGTAGAGAGGATGAGTTAGAGATAAGAGAGTCATCTAATAATGAGAAGAAAGGTCTAGAAAAATAGAGAGATAGGATAGAATGGAAGATGATGAGTAGAGGCATATTGACAGGATGAACTTTTGCTTTGCAGACATTTTTTTTTTTATATATATACCACTCTATGGTCAGTCCTTGCTCAAAAAGTCCTGGTAGCCGCAGTAGGAAGGATGAGTTCAGGGAGTTAATCATCTCTGGGTGTTAATGTCACAGCCTACAGACAAATGTGATGAACTCTCCTTGTATTTGGCTGCTCTCCTTCCTCCCTGAGGCTCTGATGCTTCTGGCTTGCTTCCATGTGGGATGGTGTACTACAGTATGTGTGTAAGAGAGAGAATGGTACAATGATTTGTCCCTTTGATTAAGATGAATTATGGCATTGTCACTTTGCAGACACATCAGGTTTAGCTTTGGCTCCTTTGTCTTTAATCTGATGATTAAAATGCTTTTATATGAAAATGCTCCAATGAGTTTTGGCACTAAAAATACTACAGGTATAACGATCAAACTTTTTTTTAAAGTCCTTTGCTTCTTATTGAGAGTCTACTGAACAACTAATACCACCAAATGGGCAGACAGGATTGTAAAGTGGAACATGAAATTACTGTAAGTATGACATCTATCAGCCAATCTGCCTCCAAAAGTGTGTTAACAAGGTGTGTAACAACCATGTTGTTGGCAGACTGCTTTTCAAATCCTCCATGTATTGTTCTTTGTCCCTTTTCTTTTCAATTATATCCCTTGCTAGCACCTTGTCTTCATGTGTCCAGTTGTTTAAAACTCATTACATGTCTTGTACCTTGGCTATAAGTTGGTTGAAAAAACATTTTGTTGTTGTATACTGTACATAGTCTTGGACTATAATGACCCCCACATCTACTTGTTTTATAACCTACAAGTGGACCAATCCACTCAGATCTAATGACTTGTACATGTTTTGCATTTTGTAACCAAAGAAAGGCATTAAATGTAATGAAATAGTGTTTTTTTGTGAATTTCTAAATTTTAGATTTAGTTTGATTAGCTCATAATCCACCGAAACAGAAAAAAGAAACATTTTGGATGTATACATGATAGCTTTATTGATCAAGAGCATGTAAACAGGAAGCAAGATGAAGCAACAGCCGGTGTTACACTACATGGTAGATTAGTTTTGCCACAACAAACATTTGTGGGGCAGCTTAAATTATAGAGTTAGCAAATAGAAAACGAAATGGGGTCAAATTGAATCAAAATGCAAATTGAAATGTGACTCCTTCAGAACATTTTGTTTTATTTCTTTGGTAATAAAAGCAGTGAAACATGTGATAGTCATATTGAATGTGGGATAAACTACCAGGTATCTTAAAGTAACATATATATATATATATATATATATGTGTGTGTTACTTTAAGATACCTGGTAGTAGAGTAACTTTTTTAGAGTATATATATATATATATATATATATACATACATATATATACACTCTAAAAAAGTTACTCTGACTTATATCAATCAAGATCAATCAAGAATCTTTATTGTCATTATGACAAGCACAATGAAATTTTGTTTAGCAGCTCTTGGCTTCAAATACACTTAGACACAAATATAAATATTTCTTAAGTGAATAATCATTTAAATATCTTCCTCAGTTCTGACTGGGCCCTACTGTAGGCTAGCCTGTCACCTGACCTGTAGGCGGCATCCCGAGCTTTGAGCATAGACCGCACTGTGCTGTCACACCATGGTTTCTGATTTGGAAACACCTTGATGGACTTTCTGGGTAGAACAGCATCAG
>JBBBVU010000007.1:22324905-22344543 GCA_037177055.1 Atherinosoma microstoma
TGAAGCGGGCTGAGACCTGCGTTTGTAGGCAGACCAAGTCCGCTTGTTTGATCAAATACAGAATTTGTTTGTACATTCACAATACCCCAAATGAATCGGACTTTGCTAGCAAACGGACTAGGATTTGAATTAAAAAGGCTGGTGTGAATGCACCCTTAGTATGGATTATTAGCCGAGAATTTGCCTGTACTGCAATATAATTGGCAATTAATATATATTACAATATCTCAAAGAAAAGAATACAGACGTTGAACATTTATGATCTACAGTACCAGTAAAAAGTTTGGTTACACTTTCCCATTGGATATATCGGGAACGTAGGGGAGCTGGGTTTGAAAAGCAAAGCCAAGAAGCAAAATATTTAATGAACTGCATGTGTGGAAACTCGGGTTTGTAGAGGACAGATGACTTGTCATGGTATAATAAGCTGGACAGGCAGAGCTAAGCTAATTAAAGTGGAATTCGTATTCTTACAGCAGTGTTAAATGGCTTTATCAAGGCCAAAGAGCTAACTGAGCCCTTTTTATTTAAACTAAATCACTATCAATATGACTGTCATTTCATACACTTGATGTGTTCATTTCATAGGAAAATTAAGCCAGACTGTTTCAGAGATTTTAATTGCAAGATCTATTGATATCAGTGGCACCGCATCAGACAGAGAAAAAACATGAATTATTGATTCCGATTCATTATATCCCCACTAAATTATACACTTCATGGTAAGCTGCTGTCGAGTCGGCCAAAACAAATTTTGCTGCACGTTAGTGAGGTCTAATTGAAACACCTGTTCTGATTAGCGCTGGGTTCAACATCACACCCCCAGTCACTCACTTCTCTTAATTCAACGGTCTCCCTTGAATTTAGATCATTTCACACTTATTAGTCATTGTCCTCTTTTTTCAGAAGACTGCGTTTTCTGACAGGAATGTTGTTTCATAACTTTTTCATGGAAATAAAATAGAAAGGACTGCTGGATTGTTTGCAAAAAATTGTCCACAAACACATATTTTACTAGTTTTTCTGCCTCCTTTTTTTCCTGAGTACTTTTTCTCCACCTTGATGAAAAGGGCAAAGACAGCCTCATTTTTAGACCAGGCTGCAATGTGAGTCTGTTTCAGAGAAGTTCCACAAAAGAAAAAAGAAAAAGAAAAACATGTTTAGACCCTGTTATCACCCCCTTGCATTCTTATTGTGTAAGTTCCTGCTTGTTGTTTAAACTTAGAAATGCTGGTATGTCATCTGAGTTTACTACTGAGGATAGAAATGTATTGTAAATAAATTAAACTAGATTTTTTTTAAATACGTTTAAAATGGCTACTCACACTCAATCTTGTTCACACACATTTTTCAACATGAACTGTAGTAATTACATGAAAATAGTTATTTATGGGACAGGATCTGCAAGGGCATTCCTTTGAATGTTGTTGATTTGAGGAACCTTTAAACTCCTTTCTTTAGCATTTTCCGTAGTTAGTCACTTTCTATCATGACAGCTGCTTAAAGCAAGCTATTTTAATTTTTGAGAGATTATTGAAAGTTTTGTTGCTCCAGATTTGGACTCTCAATTAAAATGTAAATGATGTGAATGTTAAATAAAACCAGGCAGTTATTTCAGACACAACCCAATGTACAATAGTTACTTGTTACAATTAGTAATTGCCTTATTGTACATGTCTGTATACCTGAATTATAATTTCCAGTCATATAAAAAGATGAACACAAACAAAAAGAAATGTTCCCACCTTTTTGAGGCTTAATTGGCTCTCTTCAGTATTGTCAACTTGATGTGTGTGCATTTGGTTATTCTTTGAAAAAACATGAGTTACTCACGCAGCTGAAAATTTCAGTTGCCTTGAACCTTAAACATCTGTTAGGACACCCCAGCAGTCTGGTAGTTTACACACCATAAATGCAGTGTCACTGATTTGTTGCATCTTATGTGTCTGTGGGCAAAAGAAAAAAGAAAAAAATCCCACACTGTAAATCTCATTTTGGTTGCTAACTCGTTTAGTTGCAGATGCTCCAGTATACAATGTTTATGAAGTTAAGGATAAACATTGTTTTGTATTGGAAACGGCAAAGGGATGGAGCATCACATATCATAATCTTCTCCTGCATTCGTAAGCTTTGTTTTTCACTGAGTGGTGCAGTCCTGTGAGGTGCACGAGTGTTTGTTTGTCACATCTCCCCTACACTTTTTTCTCTTCACTCCTCCACCTCTATTTGCTTTTCATTTGTTTTCTGTCTCCTGCCCTTCATCTTGCAAGATGTCCGTTCCGCCTCCACTTTTTGTCCTTCTCTGCTTTGTGCCCTGTTCTGTAGACCGTAAAAAGGATGCATCTTTGCAAACAGAACTTAACCCTTCTCCTAGTTTTTACACCAGACCCAGATGCAAATCGTTATTCAATCTGAATTGGGCCATAATAGCAAGTTAAGTGTATATGTTAATAAATAATTTGGATTGTTACAAATCTGCTGCAGTTGTTTGTGGGATTGTTAGAAAAGGTTAACATGTTGACACAGAGGCATTGAGATGTAATTTGATCCGTCATCTCCCCCCAGGCAGTGCTGCTGTGGTGCTGAACATCAACACTTTCTCTTGGAAAATACTAACTCGAGTTGGCATAAAGCGATCCAGCAGGTTATCATGTGTAAAGTCCTACGTCAGAGTAGAATGAAATAAAAGTGCTTCATTTAACTGCGGAACAAAGACATGGACAAAACAAAGAGAGCTGTTCAATCTGCTAACTAAATTAGATTTTTCCTGGCATTTCCGTCTCACAGCTCCAACAGAGAACACACACGAGGACAGAATGTGCTCTCCTCTTTTTCTGCCTCCACACTTCCTATCCTCTCCTAACACATGCCAATTGTTCAGAGATTTTCTCCAGCGTGAGCATTGCCGAGGAACGCCATTGAAGCATTTTTAGTACATCTTATTGAGACTGTTTTTACATCCCTTGATTATAAAAAAAGAGATATGGATTAGTGAGACAAGTTGGTGTTTTCTTTGTTTAACCAGCTGAATAAGAGGAAAAAGAAATAAATGAATCACTTGAACGGTTCAATTAGGCAGTAATTTGTGACAACAGTGATATCCTGCACTTGAAAAATGTTATAATTTCAACACACTGATGGTATGAAGGCAGCAAAACCACCATGGATAGTAGCTTAATGAACCAAACATTAACACCAGAAAAGCACCACAGTTTTTCATCTGGTTTCTGGAACTAATTTGATACAGAAAGCAGTGGAATATCATTTATCAGTGCAAAGATAGCAATAACATAAAGTTTATTGGAGTGATGCAGGAAGCACGCACAGTCAGAATTATATAAGATGTTCCTCCTCTTATCAACTTATCCATACTTTAAAGGCACAGCTCGCACATGTAAACAAATCAATGAGGTGATGCCTGAATTCTACTTGGCTTCAAGGCCTTAATATTATGCATATTGAACAGAGCAAAGTAATGGTTAACACATGTGTATGTATGCCAGAAGAGAATGTTTGACAAACCTGTAGGAAGACAAGAAATCTGACTTAACATGTACACTGTTGTACTTAAATTTTTGTCAATTCCTGGTTGTTCAAATTCAGGCAACCAAACTGTTTTGAAACATTTTAGTCTACATACTAAATCCTCTTTGTACATTTTCTGGGTTACTACATTGATGTTTCTTTTGAAGGGGGACGTCAGCAGCGGAGAATTATGGGACCCACTCTCATGGCATCTATTTTTGGATGCAGAAAGCCTTCCTGTTAAGTTGCTACTCTGTGCATTAAAATTTGGCTCCAAAGGACTTCTGCCCACAATATGTGTTCACTTGTATCTCCCTTTGCCTGCGTCTCCATCAGAACACACAGTGTATTACTGATCATTATCTTGGCTAACCTTAACTCAAAGCCAGTGAGATTTCTCTGGAAAGCTGATAGCTTGGGGCACAGAAAAATCAGACATACCCTTGTATCTTTTTAATGAATCTGACCTTCAATCTTTCTCATATCTCCGATCTGACTGTTGCAGGGTTTTTTTTTCCTTCTTCCTTCGTTACCTTGTTAAGAAGTGTCATTCTCTCTCACTCACCTCTCCCTCTCTGTCTTCCTTTCATCTTGATCTGATCAGACCAAGCTGCTGAAGTCTCAAGGTGATCAGCAGCCACCTTTCCTTTGTTTGGAATTAGAGCCACTTCTTCTCTTTTACTGGACAAACTTAGTTAATTCCTTAGAAATGATGAAGGAGGCTATTGAGGGTTTCAAGGGCTGATGTCTCCTGACTTTTGTTGTTATAAATCATGAAGTCTGGAGGACGCATTTATCTAAGATCTTACTCAGCTTGGAGGGATTTGCATCATCTGAAATTAGGGGAAAATCCCCATTCTCTAAGCAAAGTCACATCTGGGGATGTTGCATCCATAAAGATGGACAACAATGTTTGAACGGCAAATTGATTTAATCCTAATAAACATTGTGGTAAACTACATTTTCTCTTGTTTATCTTGATTGTGCTTAGATAATAAGGGACCCCTGCCTTGTTTAAGAGGTCTGATCACCCAAATGTCGTTTTAGAAAAAAGCTAAACCCTATCTATAAGGTTATGGTCCTGTTCAAGCTCCTGACTTTGCTTGTTTGAAGGGTTAACTCTTCAAAATGCAAACTTACCATCTTTTTCATCCCATTAAGAATGAACTCAGCTAGTGAGACGCTAACATCTCTGATATACTTTATAAGTTGATGGATTGGCCTTCGTGTTTGAACACATTTTGTTTCTATGGTGCAACCACAGCTGAAAGTCAAGATCAGTATTACAAAATTTGCCAGGTTAAGTTTATCATTCTAGCTTGTTAAAACAGAATTTTGTAATAATTTACTTTCTTTCTTTCATATCTAGGCAGGCGAGAGTGTGCATGTACACGTTTGTGATCCATGTCTCCTTATCTTGCGTGCAGGCTTGCAGTTTTTCTCTATTGTATTTTCCACATAAAAACGCTAGTTTGTTTCTGCATCAGTCTGTAAAAATCTGATGTCCTGTGGGTTTTAGCTACCTGCTTCTGCTGAGCTCAGTTTGCAGACATGAGAGACTGCAGAAATGAGGAAGTGTAAGTGAGAAGGAAAGAAGAAGGATGTGAGGATTATTCCATGCCTTGAATTCACTGTTTGATATTTGGCCCACAGCTCTGATCTATAGTGAAAAATGTCTCTCTGTGTCTGGTTCACTGTCGATCTCCGCTTCATCGTTTATGTAACGGTAAAGGTTTTGTGTTAAGTCAGCTTTGATTGGATGGCAAATCTAACATATCAGAGCATCTCTTCCTCTGTGCCAGTGTGTATCTGCTGTAACAGTCAAGGAGCAGTTCTTTGCTTTACCTGCTTTAATATTTTAACAAACTATTTTATAAACTTAAGAATTTTGGCGGCTCTAGTTTGTTCTTTTGTCACTTCTTCTTGAGGTGGTTTGAGCATCTGGTAAGGTTGCCCTGCAGACATTTCTCGGGGGACGTGTATTAGACATGTCCTACTGGTAAATCTTGGGGCAAACCCAGAAGTTGCTGTAGTGTATTATATTTCTCAGTTGGCTTGGTTACACTTCACTGTTCCTTTCGGAGGAGGAGGTCACTGGAGAGAGGAAGATCTGGGATCCCAGCTTGGACTGCACCTGCGACTGAGTCCCAGATAAGCAGTGATGGATGGATGGATGGATGGATGGATGGATGGATGGATGGATGGATGGATGGATGGATGGATGGATGGATGGATTTTACTGTACCACAGGAGGTTGACTCATGCCCAGTAGCTGGTGGTTGTCATGGTGAACTGGTCAGAATTTCACACACCAGTTGGGCCTGTTACATTTCATATCAGTTCTTGGTTATAGCTTTGCAGTTTGACATAAAAACAGTGGATTTTTTTACAGATAAGTTGCTTTATGAATCCTTATTTCCAAATTATTTATTTAGAAATAACCAAAGTGATAGTGACTGTTAAGTAAGTCCCTTTAATTAAGAGCATAAAAAATGTATCTATCCTTTCACATCAGTGATCAAATAAAACTTAGAGTGCTGTAATTTACAGCAATATGTAAGCAAAGGCAATATTGTGACTTTTGAATTTGATGTGAATGCAGCATATTCAGCATGTCTTAAAACAAGCCTTCAAATATTCAAACTCAGCTGTAAAAAAGGTATAATAGACCATTTTATTACTGTGCTTTGTTTCCAATTGTGTGTGAATGTTTTAAGATTCTCCTTTCTGACTTCGTGTCCTCCAAAATGGTTCTTAACACAGGCAGTAGCAGTGTCAAATCTGTCTGAAATCATTTCAGTCACACAGAGAACAAAAGAGAAAGAGGAGTCCAGTGAGACTCAAGTGGTTCAAAGTGCAAAGTCCAAGAGACTTAACTGTAGAGGAAATGATAGGAAGAGTTATAGAATCAGGGGAAAGAAAAAGTGAGAAGAATATAAGGAGTTCATTTTATGTAAAAGTAAAAAAAAAAAAAAAAGCTGGAGAAAGACTTAAATCTTTGTCTGGGGAGGGTGCCGGGAGAAAAGGGAAATGAAGCACTTAAAGCAATTAAGGTGAGAGGAATAAGAGACTGTGATTCATCAAAGTCATCTTTTAAGTCCAGGATAGAAACTGGGTTATGTACAACCAGGTGGTATAAGATTAAGCACTGAATCTCCATCACAGAGTTAGAGAAGGAAGAGAAATTGAAGATGAAAAATCTAAGAAGAAGAATTCTTCAAAGGCAAGAAAAGGACCTTTCAAAGCAGACCCATGGAAATGGCAATGGATGGCAACAAAATCAAGATGATGATGATGATGGTGTAAAAGAACTGAGTGGGGATGAAGTATGGTCACATAAATAAACATGTAAACCTTCCAGAAGCTTCGGTTTAGAAATATGGAACATGCCACCGACTGAGCTTCTGCTTGTGGGAGAATTCATGTTGGAAGTGAACACAGATCATGTGAAACTGCTGGGTTTTTCCACCTTTGTTCTTTGCTCCAGAGTGTAGAAATGAAGAGCACTTTGAAATGTGAAATGATATCTGTTTGGTCTTACAGAATCATAACACACTCATATATGGGTGCACAGAATCAGCCCACCTTGTAATTCCGGAGGTAATGTCACACGGATAGCTAGCAAGATAAATTTTATGCTTCCTCTGCTCCTGCTCCAGTGTGTTACCTCAAGCATTCACTGTTTCATAAAGCCAGTCATAACCCTGAATTGAGAATTTTGTGTGTGTATGTGTCTCCTTGTGTCTATGCATGTCTGGGAATAAACAGAATGGTTGATGATTTAGAAACAGGAAGGAGGATGACTCAACAAATTTGAAAATCCTGGAATTAGCCCAGCAAAGAAATACTGGCTTTGAAAAGCCTCTCTTTAGTGTGTGCAAGCTTCTATGTCAAGCTGGCATTTGTGCAACACACTCTTGTGTGTCATGTATGTAGCTTGTTTGATGTGCTGTGGGAGTCTTAATCCACTAACAGCAAGGTGGGCAGGGTCTTCACGCAGCAATTAGTTGGCTCCGTTCTTGTCTGTTAGGGTAAATAGACTAAAGACTTTAGATTATATTTAACCACATTTTGGTTGTAGGATTTTTCTTTTTGCAATATGTATGTAGACATTAATATTTAGATACTCCAAACAGGAAAATTATTCTGTTCTACATGTAATTTAACAGCAATGTTAAAGACCCTCCTTTTGCACTGCTTTGCAAGTTTGGAGGGTCTGGATTGACAGGCCCGGCCAAAGGGGGGAGAATGACTCTTGCCATCAGGCACATTTATCAAGTCCTAAAAAGAAACAGAATGAGGAAAAACATGTCAATCACATACAGGAGAGAAAGAAAGATGAAGATTGACAGACAGAGACACAGAGGGAGGCGGGAGGAGGCAGAAGTCAACTCAAAGTGCAGGTAACCCTGCACTTTGAGTTGTCAGCCCAACAATACTGAAGGAGTGGCGGTTTTCCTGTCTTCTGGTTTGCATTTTTCAAATTAATGAATCATTAAATACATTGTTCGGCTGGTGATCCATGAGGGTATGAGATGGGGAGAACTATCAATATGCAGCACGGTTTCTGCAGCTTTCTTCTTTGGCTCCATAGAGTCTGATTATGGAGCTTGAAAAACAAACATGCAGATTTATTTCACGAAAATGCAACATTCAAGTGACTTCTTACCACAAGACATCCATTTACTTTTCATTTAATTCCAATTTCAAGTTGATTTCTGTCCTTTAATGTTTAGCGTCTGTGACTGAGTTTTCCACTGCCATAAAATCATTCATTTAAACGGGAGATGAGCACTAAATGGTAAATGACAGAAACGACAGCAGACAAGGAAACTCCAATATGTGTGCTGTATATCTGTGTATGCATACGTCAGATAGAGTTCCTATGGCAACTGTCATGAGATTGAAGCAGCTGAGTATATGTAATCACACACTGTTTGCAAAGGCATAAAAGTGGGATGAGCAAAAACATTCAAAGAAAACAAAGTAACACAACACAACTGAAAGGAAATGAAAGTTTGATAAGAAGCAAGATTTTTTTTCTCTCACAGATGTAAGCAACAGATTGACAGTTTCCTCTCTTCTCATTATTTTGTCTGTGTGTCATTGTGTGTTTGTGTGCAGCTTGCACTGATGCAGACCTCCACAGTCTGGCTGCCAGGCTGAAGGACTGGTTTGGAATTCTCCACCTCGATGCCAACAGAGATCTCAAATCCTCTGACAGCTTTGACTCCACCAACGGACGTGAGCACTACCCACATGTGTTTGTGTGCGTGTGTGTGTGTGTGTGTGTGTGTGTAGGTAACTCATTCCTGCTGAACACACATGCTTCCCAGTCCTCATGAGTGGTGGCATTGATGTTGACAGTGACCCTTCTCAGTTTTCTGTAATGTAAACACGTCTGAACACATCTCAGCTCTGCCAATGACACATACACACACGCTCAAAACTCAGTGTGCTACTGGAAAATGAAAAAATGGAACTGACTAAAACATATTCTTGTGTTCTAAAACTTTTTCTCCCTGATTTTGCTTCTCCTATTTTCTCTGCTAGATTTTGATACTAGCATCTTACCTATTTGTAAGGATTCACTGGGCTGGATGTTCAACAAGCTCGACATGAACTTCGACCTCCTGCTGGACCAATCAGAGCTGAGTGCCATCTACTTGGACAAGTATGAGCTGTGCATGAAGCCTCTCTTCAACTCCTGCGACTCCTTCAAGGATGGCAAGCTGTCTAACAATGAGTGGTGCTACTGTTTCCAGAAGCCTGAAGGTGAGGTAGCCAGAGGAGGGATTAAGGGTTACAAAATATTTCTTGGGAAATAGACGCAGGATAAGAAATGAAGAGAGGAAAGATTTAAGTGATGCTGATGAGGGTCTCCTGCAGAAATTTGTTGTGTATTGTGTGTCGTGTCTACTAGGTGATATGAAAGCTTCAAATTGGAACTAAAAGTAAAATTAAGGACATCTCTCCAGTTTCTTTGTGTCTTTTGTTAAGGTGATTTGTGAAGCTTGCCCTAGATTTTTAATCAAGGCTATAAAGTGTAGAATAGTAGCAAGAGTTATGCAAGTATCCAACGTATTCATTTATTTTCTAAATGTGACTTTGATAGTTTTATAAAAGCCATTACCTGTTTAACACTGGCAAACTATATAGGACATTGTTACTTTATCTTTCACTTTCAGTTCTAATTCTAAATATATGATGAATATGTTCGATGGAGTTGTTTTATTATCACTGCATCCCCAGCTCAACCATGTTGTAATTAACATGTTATTAAGCCATTAAAAATGCAACATACATTAAGTATACCCTTGCTCAGAGGGCACCTCAGGTCTTAATAGCTTAAAACCAGTGATCACCAAAACGACAAAAAACAAAACAAACAGATTGTAAAACAGTTAATAGCTTCCATAAGAGTCATGGTGCTGTGGTTTTGATGTCAAGAATGCAAAAGTTGTAGCTGATGGGGAAAACAAGTGTGTGGTGCTCGAAGGTAATTATGGATTGAGGAAGGTATCAAATAGATGCGGACAAAGACTGGAAGCCTCCTGTGAAAGCTTGTAGAGGGGCTGTTTAATAGGACGGCTGGAGGAATGTAAAGAGATGGTGGCTAATTTAAGAAATTTCTGTGCTGTTAGAGGACTTGCGCATGTCTTGGCTGTTCGAACACAATTGGAAAACTTAAATTGTGTTAAAGGGGAAAAAAAGTGAATGCTTTACTTCTTGAAGATTGCTAATGTCCGTGTCTGTCTTTGTGACATGGAGGGGGCGGTGGTTGACGCTGTTTGTTCGCTGATGGCACTGTGTTTGTTTGTATCAGAGTGGATCACCGGACATACAGAGAGGAGGAGAAATGACATACTATAATAGTAGAGGAAACACTGGATTTTATTCCCAACAACAAAAACAAAATTTTAATTTTGGTGAACAGTTTTCAATCTGACACAAATTGCAGTTTTGTGCCTTAACGAGGTCATTGAACAATCGTTCACGAACTCCTTCATATTTTGGGTGAACGTGAACTGAACGTACTGTATTTCTGCCTGATGAATGTTATTGTGAGCGCGCTCATTGTGGCGTTTGTGAACGACGCTCTCTCAGAGTTTAACTGTGTTCAAGACAGTGCCTGATTTCCATGGAGCTTTCCAGGCAAAGTCCCGTCTAAAACACACACTAATCCGGTTTTAAAACATTTGGGGAAAATACCAAATCTGGCAACACCGGCCACCACAGCCGCACCGCGCACACGTCATAAAATTGCAAAGCATGGAGGCAAAATCCAATGAAGGCAGCAGCACCACCCCTGCCTCAGTGATTAATGCGCCATCTTCGTATGATCACTTAAAAGAATTTATTGAAAAGGTCAGTGACTATCCAGGTGGGAAAAATATTACCTTTTTTTTCTTTTTTAAATACCATGACAAAACTATGCTGAATGTGTGACAAAATAGAAAATGAACAGCCTTTGCAAAAGTTTGAATCAACTGTTTACCAACTTTTGATAACTTATAAAAAGGATTGGAGTTTTCTAATCCAATGTGGAGTGTCGGTTATTAAAAGCAGTTTCTGACAGATGAATCATAGTTTACATGGATACACTGATGTCTAACTAATATGATAAACAGAATAACTTTAAGGTCTCCTGATAAGATACACTTCTGAGTAAATGTATACCACTGTCTAATGTCCTCAAGTCCAGATATCCATGCTGCTGTCCATGTTGGCGGGTACGAGGTCATCAGGACTTGCAGAAGACTGAGGGAGAACTATTATAGTATGTGGTTGTAGGGACAGAAAAAAAGCATTTAATTAAACAGTTTTGCATCCTCTCTTGTTGCAGGACTGCCTTGTCAAACTGAGAAGAGCAAGATCCAGAATCAGAGTCGAAGAAAGAGCCTCATAGGTCAGTGTGAAGAAGTGACAGCTGTCAGTCACTGTCCCTTTAATGCCCTTGGATGATAACACGCACATCCTGTAATGAGAAATGAAGTTCTCTTCCACATTTTAAAATGGGAAAGGCAACGATAGACTTTAAAACCACTGCATAAAGCACATCCAGGCATTTTGTAGACATGTCACCTGTTCCCAGCGGGCAGATTGTGTAGTGTTCCAGCTCAAAGGAAAAGAAGCTTGAAAAATGAGCTGCGACTGGGTCAAATGAAGGTAACAGAAAATAGGAGTGTGTGTGTGTGAGTGAGTGCGGATGCTTGTTTGTGTGTTATTGAGAGTGACTGCTTCCCCTTAAGCAGGATGTATGGTTGTTGTCCTGCAACCTTCACAGATGTAATTGATTGTTGATCTCCCTCTGTGAATACAGAAGAACTTTGGTTGCAGCTTCAGGGCACGTACATGAAACCCCTGCTGAGCAGAGATCAGATTATATGTTCCATTTTTATCAACATGATGTTTTTAACCTTTTATAACCTCTTTCCTTTAACCCTCTTGTCCTTTCCCCCCTTTCTTTCTTCCTTCACGTATTTTTCTGCTCCTGGCCTTTCTCTCTCCTCAATTTGTCTCCAGGTTCTTATATTCCTCGCTGTACTGAGGAGGGCTACTACAAACCAACCCAGTGTCACAGCAGCACAGGCCAGTGTTGGTGTGTGGATAAATACGGCAACGAGATTGCCGGCTCTAGAAAACAAGGCAACCCCAACTGCGGTAAGACCACACCATACCATACCATATCAAGCACTTGAAAACAACCACAGCTAAAACAAAGTGTTGCACACAAGTAAATCATGATACAAATAAAAAAAACATCAGACATAAGAACAACTAAAATCCAACACAATAAAACCAATTCAAACAAATAAGATCAAATAAAAAAAAAATACTAAGACTCTCTGAGGTTGAGAGGCAAAGAACAAAATGTGTCTTAACATGAGTTTTAAAAGCGGACAGTGAAAGGGCCTCTATAATGTGCAAGGGCAGATTATTCCACAGTTGTGGAGCAACAATGGAGAAAGCCCTGTCCCCCTCTGAGCTTGTTCCTGGACCTGCGGGAGCAGCTGGTCAGCTGACATGAGGAACTGGGAAGGGGAGTAAGGGTGAAGAAGCTAAGAGAAGCAAGATAATTTAAACATTTAAAGATGAACATAAGAAGTTTGAAATGAACTATATAATGGACAGGACAGGGGCGATACACTGCCTGGCCAAAAAAAGTTGTGAATTTAACTAAACAAATAGGTATGAGCCTTCTATTGGATAATTACTGTTTGGGTGATTATCTTTCAGCTGGCAACAAGATATTTAACCCCAACTGATGCAATGGGCAGCTTCTCATTTCTTAAACAACCATGTGGAAAGACACATCCTGTGGTCGTAGAAAGGATGTTTGTTTAAGAAGAGTCAAATCATTGGCATGCATCAAACATATGAATGAATGAATGAATGAATTATAGTTTATTGATCCCCGAGGGGAAATTGCATATGAACATGTAAGGAAATTGCAGAAACTACCAAAATTGAGTTAAGAACTGTCCAATGCATTATTATAAACAGGAAGGGTAGTAGGGAATCATCGTCTTCGGGGAAGAAATGTGGTCGGAAAAATCATGAATGAAGGTGCTTGATTTTTAGTGGAACAACAGAGTTCAGGATGGTTTGGCAAGAAGACTCAAACCAGTTTCTGAGCTCCTCTGTATCAGAATAGGAGAAGTCAGTGGGTACAGAAAGCTGATTAAAAGCAGCAGAGAACTGTGCGGTAGAGGAAGGGTTAAAAATTTGACAGTGCCTAACAGGAGCGCGAGATTTATCTGTGGTTCTTTTACAACCAATATCAAATAAAACAGACATTTGATCTGAAAGTCCAGAGTCACAGTTAGACATTGGCAGACCATATGAAAGAACCAGATCCAGTGTGTCTGTGCTGGCATGTGAGGCCAGGTACAGACTGTCAGGTTAAAAGAGTTTATGAGGCTTAAAAAGTCCTTTACCAGCGGTGTATCAGGACAACAGGCATGAGACCACACAGGACATATTAACATGTGCACACCTATAGCAGAACAACAAAATTGGTTGCATTTCTCCCACCGGCTCCCATTTATCTCACAGTGTCTCATTGTTAGTGTTTCAGTTCAAGAGCACAAAATAACTTCTGTTTTTTCTCTCATTTTTTAATCTCCTACAGATTAGAGAGACTGTGGAGCTTCTATTTAAAATCTAATATACCATAAAAACACAGAGAGCCGGTTTAGTAGATTTTCTTAACTTTTTTGTTCAGTAAAGCTTCCTGTCTGTCCTAATCTTTACTGTACATTACAGATCACATATCAGTTAAGAAACTACTGTTAGGCATGAGTCTTCTTTTATATGTGTGATTCCATCTGCTTCAGACATCCTGCTCATGTAAACTTGATAAAAAACACTTTCATCTTGGGAGTCGAGTAGAAATGTTTGTCATGCTTGTCAGCAGGCAGCCATGTCAGAAGAAATCTGCCGTAAATATGAATTTGTCTTAGAGACTGAGTCGTACCTTGTGAAAGAGAGTCATCAAAACCTGCCGGCGAATGTTTCATTTACACTGAAATAAGGAATAATTTAGTGGTTTGACATATCAAAGACACGCTTTACAAGCAGTAGCAGATATTCAGAGGAAATGACAAAAAAAGAAAGTCAAAAGCACTTTGCTGAAAATCAATGGCTGAGGGATTTTACTGTGGGGGGAAAAGGACAATAATTAGCAAGAAAGGATCCAGGTAGACATACTGATTATACTGATTACCAATCAAACAGTCAACTCACAGGCACAGATTACAGCTCACTGGAATGTCAGTCTGGTTTTAAGACAGTAATTGCAGCTTCCAATATTGATAAGGTTCAGTCACACACACACACACACACACATACATACTTAGTAAAGTGGTCCTTTGTTTCTGGTCTAACAAGCGCATCTAACTGTCTGAATGGCCTCAGGCTGGAGTAGTTTGGAGTTTTCTCATTTCCCCCTGCATACAACAAGAAATGCAACTCACCACTGAATACCTTCAATACAAGGATGCTAAAATGTGCCACTTTGTTATTCTGTTGCCATTGAAAATGCATTCTGATCTATTGCTTAATTATTAAGCTTGGTTATTTTGTTTTATTTTTGATACTATTTATGTACTATTTTTCTTTTTAAATAATTTATTTTTAAAGGGTAGGCACATCTTTATTTATGCATATTTATATATATATATATATATATATATATATATACATATAGTTGATTTGTTTAGATTTTTTTCTTTACATGCAAAATACATGATGCATGTATTGTTTTATATTAAAGTGCAAATAATGAATTAAATAAGTTAAAAGAAATCAGAGTACATTCATACTGAGGTGCCTTATTTTTAAATCAATGCTAAAAGAATCCTCCACTCCACTTCCAAAATAACACATCCAGCAGAAGCTGCTATAATGAGTCCTGTTCACACTGTGACTACATTGGGTGCAGCATTCATCGGCCATTAGCCAAAAACCACTGAAGCAAGTTGGTTGACAAGTAGCCCCCCTGGCTTTCCACTGTGTTGGTTGGAGGAATAATGAACAGGAAGCTTGGTTCTGTTTTTTCATCTCTTCTGCTGCTAATTATTGCCCAAATGAAAACAGAATTTACCAGTCAGTCACACAGTTGATTCACAGAGATCAACTCCTAATAACAAGAATTTACTAGGGCTGTATGATATGACCTCAAATCAATTAAAATTAATTAGCGATTCCTTTTTCTTTTTTTTTCTTTTCTTTTTTTTTTAGCCCCCGTAGCTAACTGAAAGTTTTTGTTGCAAATATTTTCACTATTGAAAAACAGACATTGATTTTAAAATAAGTGAAAGGAAGCACACACAGTTTAACTTTATCTCGTCAGTTAATGAATATTTGTAAATACATTTAAGAGAAATCATTGAAATTAGAAGCACTCAGAGAGTGCTTCTAAACACCCCACCCAGTACCCCCTATATTTTGAACCTTCTGGATCAACATGATCGGGGTAAACAATGTCGAATTATAACATCTACCATGATGTCATCTTGTAATTCTTTTGTTTTTTGTTTTTTGCCAATGATTCTTGGCATTATCTGTTGAGTTTTGAAGCTGTAATGGCAAAATTATCCCCATCTCCCCATAGTAAAGAATCCCTAAAAAAAAATCCTGGATCCACACAGTGATCTGGATCAGCCCCAAAATGTAATCACTAATATTTTTTTCCATTTCTGACATTTCCTGAAAGTTTCACCAAAAACCTCCATAGTTTTTTGTGTTTTGTTGCTAACAGACAGAGAGACAGTCTACACCACCAAAAACATAATTTAAAAAAATTAACAGAAGCAGAACAATGAAGAGTAGACATCCTAAACAAGATGCCAAGGCAGTATTCATCTGGAGCTGTAACTAGAAGATGACCTGTTCCTGTGTTTTATAACGTTTTGGACATGTGTGCACTGAATGTATGTGTCCTCTACCGGAGCTGCATCGATACCAGAATGACCCGCCGTGCGTTCATTATTGAGCTTCCCATGTGCAGTACAATAAATCAACATCAGCTGACATCCAGCGCTCTGTTGAACAAGATTGAAAGGGTGGAAAACCTTGGCCTCTGTAAACGCCACCTTTTTCTTTTTTTTAATGCTGTGTCAGCATGGTGTTAAAATGACCCCCTCTGGTGGTTCTTGGGGATGCTGGAATATTGGCAGTTTTAGTATTAAAAAAAAAAAGAATCTGCTAACACATTCAAGGCCTTTTGCACAATCACAGACCAAAACAGGTTGGAAAATCTGGACAGCAAGAAAGCCCACGTGAAGTCAAATTTTTGCAAATCAGATCCAAAGTGTGGATGCATAAGCTGCCCAAATGAGATTCTAAAGTGTCTGTTGCAACCATGTTAATTTGACCTGAAACAACATCATCAGATCCAGACAAACAGCAGAGCAAAGCAGAATCAGTGGAAGTACACATGCAAACCCAGAAACTGTATTCCCTTTTTAATTCATATTGTTATTCTTGACTCCGGGAAACTTCTGTTCTTCTAATCTGTTTGTCTGTGTTTTTGGTAATCTACCTACAGATGAGGATCAGGAGACATCAGGGGATTTTGGCAGCGGTGGTGCAGTTATTCTCCTCGATGACCAGGAGGAAGAGCCAACGCAGAGCGGGCGTAGCGGGCGGCAGAAGAAGAGACGAGGCCGTATCCACCCCAGAGGAACCATCGAGGACGATGAGGATGAGGAAGAGGACAAGGATGATGAAATCGGCTACATTTGGTAGCTCTGCTCCATTTCACTTTGCCATCAGCTGACCACAGGAAACTCCGATAACTCGGCACAGATCTGAAGCCATTCCAATGTCTCTTCCTCCAGTTACCTTGGCAGCAATCCATCTTTTGGCTCCTGAACTTGCTCTTGTTGTCCCTGCCCCTCATCCAAATCTCTCTTCAGTCGACCTCACACAAACTCTTCATTTTCAAGTGCTCCACTTTTTCCAGAAAACAGAGAGCCTGTTCGGTTTCAACAAAAACTGTCAAGCCCCTGTAAAATTCCATCTCAGTCTGTCCACTTCCTGCTTCTACCCTCTCCAAAACCTGCAATCTTAAACCCCTTCAAACATGGACACTTCTCTGTTATCTCTTTTACCCCCTTTATCTCCATCCTCTTTCTTTCCTATCGCTGAATGTCCATATCAGTGTCTCCGGTCAGTCTGTGAGCCCAGATAAATTAACTGATGTATTGGATGTAAATATGTTTCCTTGAGGGAGGCTTGATTGTGGATTCCCTTCCCTAACGGTCCAGATGATTAGCAGTTCATTCTCATGTTCTATGTTCCACTGTTGGGCTCTTTCCAATGTTTAACCATGTTTCTCCAAATTGCTGCCACAGTTTCAGGCTATGAGATGCTCCCTCTCTGTTATTTCATGGAGGATTGTAAATTATCTAATTGTTGATCTTGAATGTTCCAGAAAGCCCAGGAAGCAATGAGATTAATGCTGTATTGTCGTTGTTGTTGCATGTTTCTCATCGTGTATCTGTAAAAGAGAGATTTACCTGGCTAGGTCCAGCTCTATGCATCTCAAATCAGAAAGTGATGCCTATTTGGCTGCTACAATACTTTGTTGCTATGTTGATGCTGTCTAGTGTCCTTTTGGTTCTTCTCCCAATCTCAGGAGGTAGCGAGTTGCATTGCAGAGAGATAGCGTGGTAGAAAAGCTAACTGCAAGACCTGCAGGGCAAATCTTTTCTTTTGCTATTTGGTCAGTAGGCCCTGCTGAGGCCTTTTGACTGTGCATGGACACTAGAGGAGAAAGCTGCTCCTGAGCTGGGAGGACATACGACGTCAAGCAGAGACAAGACTCTGCTCTGCCTCCTGACATTGGATCTGTTCAGTGATTTGAAATTGAAATCTTCGCCATGTCAACTACGTGAACTTTACTTTGTAACTTTGAAAATTTAAGTAAAGTGGCACTGAGTGTCTTTTGAACCTTACAGGACTGTGTCCACTTGTGTCTTGTTCTCTCGATTTCCACCTTCTGCCTCACATATATAATCTTATTTCACCGAGTCATAGGGAAATGAACGTAATCACATCTTTTGCTTGAGTTTGAAGCCACAGAGATGTTAAAACAAGTTCTTCTATCTTTTTCGTTATATTTCTTCTAAAACCTGAATTTTTCTGCAGTGGAACATTCAATTCACTCCATCATTTCTGACCTTTACCAACCTTGAGACAGCAGCATCCCCTCTTAGAAGCAGACATAAACAGCCTTTGAGAGGAGAATCACAAAGCCTGCAGCGACTAAAACGAACATGAAAGCTTAATGAGTGTTTTTGTAATATCGCTGGCTAATGGGACAGCTGACCCCTCTAGCTTGGAACAGCCGGCTCAGCACTTTGAAAACACATTGTAGCAACAATCAGAGGCTTAAAGGACAACTGAATCTTCTGGTTTGAAAAAGCCTATTCAGCAGTCTACAATGTGCACCATCAGAGAGAACTGCTAGCTTAACTGTCTACATCAATTTATTCATGTTAAGGGTGTTTTAACAATTTCAAGACAATGGCAAGTGGATCATGCATCATTAGGTTTCTTGATTTCAAGATTTTGATTTAAGAAAATGTTTAATTTATTTACTTTCCATCAAATGCACATTCCCCTGCTTTCTATTTGCTATTTTTTTTTACTTTATTCCAGTCTGCATAATACTTTATATGAATTCTGCTTTCTCCTTTTGCTGTAATTTCTCTGGAATCAACAGCTGGAAGTCACATTCATAGTTCAGACAAGGTATCACGAGGCAAAGAAAATTTGCAGGAAATGTTCAAATAATCCCAAATCCTATAATCATAGTTTTTGATCACACGGTAGTTAATTTAGTAACTTTAGTCACACGTCTCCAACAGGGCTCACTTTCTGTGTGTTGTCCCCACAGACACACACACACACACACACACACACACACTCAGTCTATTTTCTCCCTCTCACTTTCCTGGAGTGAGTTTCATCTTCATCACAGTGAGGGGAATGCGTGGTTATGTTTTATCCTCGGGGCACTTCAACGCTCTGTTTCATTTCTCTATTACCTGCTTCTTTATTTTCCACAGATGGCCTCCCTGCTGGGCGGATCCTCCCATCGATCCAAGGTCTCCATGGAGACTAGTGATGCATACAAGCAGTGCTCAGCATAATTGGTCATGATTTTTGCCTCAAATGGGAATTTGTTTTTCTACTCATGGTTATTATGGAGCTTTAAGAGCGATGAATGTTTTTACTGTCATTTTTATATTTCCTGCTTCTTACGGTTTTTAAGACAGTGGGCTTGATGCAAGATGATGCGATATTGACACCTGTTGACAGTCCGGCTAGATGTTTTCTGCTAAGTTATTCTGCTGACAGACCATCTTAATTAACCTTCTAAGTCTTAGCAGTAAATTCAAAAATGTCCCATTATTCCTTTAATCAACACCGTTGTAGTTTCCAAGAGAGACACAAAACAATTCAGACTCCACCCTGATGACAGGTGAATATATTTGTTGCATTATGAATGCAGAAGGTGGTAAATGGACTGTACTTGTATAGCGCTTTTCTAGTCAAGTGACCACTCAAAGCGCTTTGACACTACATATTCATTCACCC
>JBBBVU010000007.1:22344643-22361755 GCA_037177055.1 Atherinosoma microstoma
GTAGTCAGGGGAATCGAACCGCCGACCTCCTGTTTAGTAGACGACGGCTCTATCCACCTGAGCTACAGCCGCCCCAAGAAGACTTGTGTGTATCTTGGTTCATGTATCTGTGGTGATTTATACTTTAAGTCTCATGAATTACAATATCTGTTACGAATGCACCATTCTGATCAATACCTTACACTGATCAATAACTCTCCCTCTCTGGCTCACATCATTAACTCTAATGCAAAGCTGCAAAGGGTGCCTTTTATTTCTTGAAAATGTTGAAAGCTTAAGTTCAGTCTCAAACTGGAATTCAGTTTTTTTTTTTTTAAAGTAAAGCTCCAAATGTCTGATCACAGGTATATATCATATATCTACCATGTGTCCCGGCCATGTACTAAAATTGCCACTCCAGAGGTGAAAAGTCCAAGTGGCTCTCCAAAGTTGTCATGGTTCAGAGCACTGCTCATTTTACCGGTTATTTTCATTCTAGCTGTGTGATCACAAACCAATTTAGACCTGCTGCCCCAGGGGAGTGCAATTAACTACCTGACAGGCTGCAAATCCACCAGTGCTCCTGAGCAAGAGGACCAGATTTTAGGATCACTTGTCTAAAGCCTGCCTATGTAATTGGCAGAGACATTGTAATAAGTAGGGATCATCTCTCCCTAATCTGTCACAGCCCACCACTTCCACTCACTCTCTCTTTCATGCTTGGCTACCATTGAACCAGCCAGCTTGCGGAGTCCCTGAACAGATCAGACCCCTTCATGCCCCCAAGCAGAGGTATCTAGGATCATTCACTTCCACGTGTTGCCAAACATCACGATTCCAAATTTGCAAATTACGACCAGAGAGCTCCCTCTGATAACACTCATTTGCAGGGTGCAGTCTCCCACTCATACATTAATCATCTCTGGCAGCAACGATAAATTAAGATGAAACATTCAGGTGAGAAGTCAAAAACACTCAAAATATGTATTTTATTAATTATGTCTGTCCGAATCGGATTGCTCTCTCTAGAAATTTAAAAATGAACTCCAACTTGTCCACCAGGAATTATAATAGTTTCATTTTGAAACACATCCATCATTTTTCATGTGACACAAGTATTTATAACTGCAGTGTAACACCGGTGCCCTCTGGTGGTGGTGGTAGCTGGGAGTAGACGACTACTTCATGATGCAGCTGCTTGCCTGAGATTTTTTTCTGATCATTCCTACAGAGCTGTGTCCTAGTGGCTCATACACTGAAGGCTCTGACCAAATAACTGCACTGCCCCTGGAATAAATCTGGCATTATTCATTATTCCTTTCTTTTATATCTGCTCTGTAATAAAGGCACAAATGCACAATCTTGATAGATAAACCTTAACCAACACATTTCAATTATCATCACTGTTATATTGGAATGTCATTTTTTTTAAAAATCTTTTTACAATTGCATATATGTTTTAGTTAACATGGTCAACATATGGAATTTGCATAAGAAAGGCACTTTATGCCAACAAAGAAAACATAAAGAAGTGTGTTCAGCATGTGAAGTCTCAGGGTTGGAAGGAAAATCCTCCTTGTCTTGAATTGGACATATAAAAGCTTTGGATTATGGCTGTGGAATTAAGGCACTGGATTTAAATATCTACTTAACATTTTCTGCTTCTCAGGGCAATTTCATGCTTCTCCATTTCTGGTAAAAAAAAAAAAAAGTTGTTCAGGTTTTTTCACTGGTGGCAGTGTCACTGCATAATTACAGTCTCCACATTAGTTAGGTTGATCTCAGAGCTGACAGCTGCCTCCTCTCACCAGCGGTTACTCTGAGTTGCTGCTTCCACATCCATGATTCGTGGAAGTCTGCCACTTGCACCCCCTTCCAGGTAGCCCGGCTTCACGGCAGGTGTATCTGACGGTCTCCTCTTGCTCTTGTTCAGATCTGATTCAGGGGACAAATTATTTGATGAGGTGAGGCAAACTCCACCTACCACCTTGACAGATGGAGAAGCAAATATGACTTAAAACTATAAGAAAGCAGGTTCTCACCTGAGATTGCTAATAACATCTTGCGTCTGGCTCCGAAGGTGGAGACTCCAACTTCTTTTAGATCTTCATCGGACAGAGTGAGGAACGTCTGGTAGTCGATCTGGGTGAGTACACACAGTCATATCATGATGTTTATTTTTAATGCATTACTTTTTTTTTGGCTGGATTACAAGAAAGAGTTTGCAGCCAATCGATGTAGTTAGTCAAAACTAGTATGCTGCATGAGTAATTGATCGTGAATTAAATGAGGAATGTTATTTTCACTGCACCTCTCAGCATGCATTTACCTCCTGTTGTTCAAACACGTCGATGTATTTAATGAGGCCAAGTTGGCTGAGCAGCTCGGACAGGTCATCTGTCATCACTGGAGAGAGGCTCCGCTGGCTGCAGGTTGATGCCCTTCTGGATGAGCACATGCCATCGAAATAGCAGCTGCCCACAAAACTCTCCGCTAGACATCAGAAATTTCAAAGGTGGAGGTTTACCGTGGACGAGGGGAAAGGATGCGGCATGATTTGTCAAGCCTATAAAAGCAGGTGCCACTTACAGGGTTTGTCGCTTCTGCTCCTGTTCACTGAGGATGTAAATCCAGTAAAGGAGGGGGTAGAAAAGGCCGGTGGAGGTGAAGAAGGAGAGGATGGAGATGAAGAAGAAGGGGAAGAGGAGGAGACAGGAAGGGATGTAGATCCTCGTCTGTCCCTCCAGTTTTCAGAGTTGCTGCCGTTACATGCCTTCCCTGTCTGAGCAGCCCACGACTTAATGCAGAGAAACGGAGACGACATCACTGATGTGCACAGATTTCAACCAGCAGCACCACCTTACTCTTCATCAATCTCTCTTTTCATCAGGCAAATGGCTCCATGTGCTTACAAACTCTAATGTGTGTGTGGGCTTATTATCCATCAAGATTTAATAAGAAAAATCATTTATCATGTTTCTGTACCAGCTCATTCACCCCCTTTGGTTGACCGTGTGACAAGAAAAGTCAGACTTTTCTCAGTTCTCTGAGTCTCAGAGTTCCTCATCTGAGGAATATGTTTTCTCTTTTTTCAATCTAAAGTGAGTCTGCTTCCTACTCTGACAACAGAGCAACCAGAGAGCAGACATTCACTATGTTTTGAAAGAGCTGTGAATATGTGCTAAAACAGGTCAGGTTTACATGTTGCAATGGAGTTACTGCATTGACTGTGGCGATGGTATCAGAGCCCAGTTAATTGAGCGTGTAAATTTGCAGGCTTACCACTCTGAGAGATAAATGCCTCAAACTGTTAGAGGGTAACAGCAATAAATGAAGCTGCAGTGCAATAAAACTAGCACAGCAAAAAGAAAAGGGAAAAAAAACTGAATAATGAATAGGAATATCAACGAAGCAGTTATGATTTGGATAAATTATAAGTTCTAAGTCCTTGTTGACAGTTTCACATTTTTGTACCTGATGCTGATTGTTACAGGTGTTGAGGTAAGGTTTGTAGCTGCGCCGGCTGATGTTGCGGAGCTCTTTGACAGCCTCAGCAGGCATAGATTTGGAGAAGCCTAGGCCGCTCCAGGTGTCCGTAGGCGTCCGCACCTCTGTGACCACCGGCTTCCTCTGCATGGCTGACAGTACATACAGCACAAACACAAAGAGGGAAAAAGTAGAGTTTTTATCCACGGGGGGGCAAAAAACAGTGTCATAAGATGTTGCAAACATTTGTTAATTTACAAAACAAGTATTACAAACTATGGTACGGTCATCTTTGTTGTAAGTGTGTGAAATTTGACTATTGAAACCACTGAAAATCGTATACACAATGAAATGCATGGGTTGAAGTGTCAAATAGTTCATCATTACTTATTGAAAGAGTGTGGCACATTATAAAACAAAGATTGCTAAGATGGGTACACACAGTCTAGTAACAAACCGTGGGTCTCCTCCACGTGTGAATGTGTGATTAAAAATGGTAACAACACTCCACACAGAGAGCAATATCCACAGGATTATTCCAGTTGGTTGGCATGTGCTTGTGTGTATCTGTGTGAGTAAAGACCCATTCATATACTGGCATATGGGTATCTTAATGGCTGTGTGAGGCAGATGGCCATTGAAAGTGCTAATTCATAATCCTATAAAACAACACTGAGGGAATTTGGTACCATTTGGCTGCAGGTCTCCTCGGTTTCTCTCATTCTGTGTGATGGATGAGGCAGCGCTTGCAACATGTGTATCAGTGCAGACACATGAATGTATGTGTGTGTTTGGGTGTCTGCATTGTGTATCCACCCCGGTGTGAATAAGGTGGGAGTGCCAGTATTAGTATATTATAACTCTGGCACAGCGCAGCCCATAAATAGGTCCTCCCTAATCAGCTGTCTTGGCTGTTGGCAGTGCTGAAATGTCCACGAGGGCTTACAATATCAGTGTGTTCTTAAATAAACAGGAAGAGGCCAGTTTATCTAGCTTAATCATATGGCTTTGATTTATTTCAGCAAAGAAATATGACTAAACTTTGACAACAAAGCAGACTATTTAATAGGTTTAGTGTTTTGTCACACATTTAGAAGAAGATAGTCATATTTGGCAATTTTGGGCCCAATCCTGATGCGAAATATATGTTATCATATTTATCTGCAAAAGACCTCCTGTATCAATAAAAAGCTGCAGAATGTTTCAGAAACCAAAGTAAGACAAGTGGAAACATTAAACATTTAGGAGCACCAACCTCTGGTAGCCAGCAGTTTCTTCTTCTCATAGTCATAATCCTACAAAGCACAAACAAATATAGAAGGTAAATAATGCATGAAATTGATTTTTTTTTTTTTTTTCCCCCAATGGTTGCTCAGGATAGGCAGCGGGAAGCTAATTTACAGCAGGAACAAACGCTCGCATGAAAGAACAGTTCCTGCTGTTGCAGTGGTGAACTTGTTAAACCTCCTTGCAGTAACCTTTGAAAGTGAAATGACAAATAAGTGAGGAAGGAAATAAACACAAAGTCGGTTCCTCAAATTAAATCCCACCGGGGTCGGGGGGTGTATAGAGTACATATTCGTACAAATAAAATGCTCCTGTTATTTACAGTCTTGTCATCTTTTTTTTATTTTAAGTAATAATGAGTTCATCTTGTCTCCTCCTGTTCTTGTCCATGTGCAGTCCAACATAGCAAAGAGAGATTTCAATGACTGAACACTCAGAATTACTCATAATCTGGAGGTTGTCCAAGGGTGGACTGCCTGATTTTGTCAGAAAACTTACAAAAACAAAAACAAATAAAAAAAAAAAAAAGAAGATGCTTGCAATTCCTGTTTTCCTCACCTCAGCCTTGGATGAGTCAGCACGAACAATCTCAGCCAGAGCCACATCTCTCCTCAGACTGTTCCTCCACTCATGCCTCCCTCCTTCAGTCTCTGCTTTTAACAATCTGGCACATTCGTGAGACAGACACACGCACGCACCTTGAGACGTGGTTGGGTGAAAGTGTGATGGCTGTACAAAACATCTGATGCCTCATAATCCTATCATTACTGTTGCAGCAGCAGCTCTATAGGGGCATTTCAAAGACAATGTCATGATGCTTTCTAAATAGCAAGTGTATCCAATCAGAGCTGATATTAAAACCGGATGGCTCTAAAGTTTTATATCTACAGAGCTGCAAAATGGCAAATTAAGAAACTCAGGAAAAAGCAAATTAAGATGAAGTCAACAGATTTTCTTTGTCTAACGTGGTTTTCTAAGTTTGCAAGATGCATGTGCTAAATTCTTGACAGATCTAGCACATGCAGGTGTGTGTACGTGTGTGTGAGTGGGTGGTTGTGTGTGCGCACCTATATTAATCACACTGCTGTGGGAACAAGATTTCTTCACAATGATGACTCACCTTCCATCTGGATGCAACATCTTGGTCTCCATAAGGGCCACCATTTAATCCCTAAGTTATGAGTTGGCTTTTGGCGTACTTCCACTTAGTTTAATGTTAAAGGAAAGATCATCAAAGGATATCTGTAACAGGAAGTGTAACAAACATCTGAAACGGCTCACCTGTATGTTAGCGCCTGCCCTGTCGAATGCCGTCTACCCTGGCTGAGAATCTTAGTGATTTCTGGACTTTGGAGACTCCCCCTCCGACCATTTAACCCCACCCTGCTGATGCTGTTGTTCACAGCATCGCACACCTCAGCTGGCAGCATCACCAAAACCTCTGAGCTCTCGTCCTCCGATTGGCCAGACTGATATTCATTTTCAAGGATCTAAGGAAGAGGATAAAAGCAAGTCTTCTTTTTATTACTTAAATCAGGGAAAATTCACTCTTTTATTTGGTAGCATTTTAAACATTAACATTTAAAGACCTTCTCCAGCGGCCGACTCTCTGTCCCCTTCAGTCCTGTCCTGCCTTCTTCAGTAGGAGAAGTGAGGCCCGGTGGAGGTGAGGGCCGGTGTTTAGTTCCATACAACTCTGTAGTTGTAGCAGGTGCAGAGCCTGATCAGAGAGGGGGGGGTATAATATGTATGATTGAATTAGCATATTGTAGCCAACAAGAAAAACAACTCATTAAAAAAGAAAAACTTTTCATTTGTAAGTTTTATCTACATATGCTTGTAAAAAACAAATCCTTAGATGATTACAAAAGCACACTTAAAATTTACAAAAAAATTTGTTGCAAATTGGGCCCCTACGCCACTCATGTACCGAGGTAACTGCTCCAGCGGCAAAGCTTGGAGGCCATATTTGCCACTGTTCCCTGCTGTTTCCACCTTTCTTGTTTCTCCACTTTTAAAAACTGATGGGGGTAAATGAGGGCAAATACAGATCTTCCGAAAATAAAAAAGAAAGAAATTATGATGGACATTAATGCAAGTATGGTAGAGAGATATTTAGTAACTTCCATGCATATTATGTTATGTGTTCACATGTTTTGCTACTATATGAATTTATGAAAACAAATGCAAATCAAATCTATGTTTTTGCGTACAGTTGAAATCTACAGGAGTGGACTCAGATCAAATTTTTGGAGTGCAATCCAGTTCTACAGTAGCACTTACCAGACAGTATTAAAGTTTGGCTGCTGACACATACACAATTTTTCTCCATGATTGGTTAGTGATTAGACTAATATGACAGGTGAGTCAAATGAAGCATCTTTTCAGATGAAGAGGAAAAATAGCTTTGAACTCAAATAATTGACTTGTATTTTCAGACTTGTAGATTTTCTTCAAACTCAAAAACGTGATCAATGCTTGCAAATTTTATCTGTACATGCAGACATGTGGATTTGATTTATGCTTGTACTGTGCGAGTTACAAAAGATATGTCCCTATCCTGGTTCCATGTGTGTATAACATAGATGAAAGCAAGGTGTATGTAAACCAAGCATCCCTGTAAAAGAGAGATTGCTCCCAATTAGCCATAATGTGTTAATAAAGTTTAATAAATAACTGCCTAAAATGGATAGTGTCAACACAGAAGTCAACTTCCAAAGCTTGACTTGATCAAGCAACAGGACAGTGGTTGTGGACGGATGCATCAGTCTTCCTCATGAAAGGCAAACATGTTAAATCGTAAGAGGAAATTTAGAAGAGCTTTCCATTTTCTTGAATTTTGGATAGAAACATATCTACACAAGCACATATGTGCATAAACTCACCCTGCTCAGAGAGACGAAGCTGCTGCAGCAACAAGTTGAGCCAGTAGTTGGTCAGGCCACTGCCAGGAAGCACTAGGTCAGGGTTCACTCCCGTTACCTTGGTGGTCTCGCAGGAATCCAGTCCCAACAGCAGACGGCGGGCCTCATAAAGGCAGGAGATGTTCCTTTCCAGACCTTTCACCACCACCGACTGATAATTATACATCAACACAGATGTTTCTATCAGTATTCAACTCAGTGCAGCACATGAATCTACAGGGGGAGAATAGATTTACATCCAAAATTCAAAGTGGAGTGAATTTTTCAAGAAATATTTCAGTCTGGTGCACATGAAATGAATAATCACAAACTCCTTAGTTTGGTCCCAGACTGAATGCGAATCCCCTGTAAATACACGGGACTGACAGCAAACAAACCAACAAAAATCTCTCTTTTTTTTGAGACGGTGCCTCAAACAACAAGCAGCTGTGTAACACCTACCTTGCTGGTCTGTTTTACTTTGGGCTTGACACTAATGAAGACCCCCAGATTTTGCATTATCTGAGCGAGTTTACAGGTGTCTGCCTCGCCATCTTCACGCATGTCAAACATCAAACACACAGGAAGACAGTCCTGGATGTTCCATGAGGAATGGAAAAGGGAAAAAAATTTAAAAAAAATGAGAGGAATTTTGTCATTATAGCAGCAAAGAGAGATGCAGCATACAGATCTACACGTACACAAGGACACAGACATGCAAATCAAAATGTTATGATAAAGAAACACCAGCTCCCCCTGAACAATCCCACCGTACCATGAGCTGCTGCCGAGCCAGACACACTCCGTCTGGGCTGCCCTGAATGAGCAGGGAAGGAGGACTCTGAGGAGCACTAAGGTCCGGCAGGATGATCTGGGTCTGTGTTTGGTGCATAACACTTAAAAAGTGTGCACCATTCTGTCCCAACAGGAAGAGATGCTGCTGAGAAGTGACGTCCAGCTGGCTGCTCACCACCCCACCTGTGGCTTCTGATCCGAGCAGAAGCTCCATCAAGATGCAGGCTGCCTTCTGTATTGATGATATATGCAAGCTTGTCATGGTATTCCACAACACAGGATATTTTGACTTTAATCTGCTGCGTGTAAACTGTAATTTGTTGGAGTGAAATCTTTCATCCTGACCTTGACCGCAGCTGCATTGCCCTGCAGCCCCCAGACGGTGCAGCAGCTTCCGTAAAATGAAGGTTGAGTTTGAGGCTGAGGCGATACGGCCCTGAAGCTAACATTCACCCCTAATGTCTGCACCACCTGCTGGATGAGGGGTGAACCTGCATCTGGAAGAGCCTGGGGCACCAGACTCACAGGCAGGTCAAAGGTCAGAGACAGTGGCTGGAGGTCCTAGACAGACAGACAGCATATGGGGGACAGTTTTACAAATATTGCTGGGTTTTTTTGCCAATATCCGATGGATCACTCAATCAATTCCTATCTCTGACAGTTTAGAAAAAAATTGTGTCAAGAATAATGTTCCTCTTCAGATGGAGTACGCACTCTTATCCTCCTCCTAGCTTCTTCCACTCCTTCTATGGGCCCAGCGATGGAGACCTTACAGAAATAAGACAAATAGACATCATATAACTGAATCTGCTTCCTGCCACGGCAGCAGCTGGTGGTGCATTTAAACGTGACTTTGCTACCTGGTTGCTTTTCTCTCCTGTAGCACTGTGGCGGTTGGAGTCAGGGAAGTGGATGTGACAGGATGTGACCTCCATCACCTTTTTGATGTTCCCACCACCTTTTCCAATCACATGGGAGTGCTCTGTATAGGCCACATCCATTTTCAGAGTCACTTTGTTTACCTGGTTTTCATACAAACACTGATGTCATTATGCAGATGTCCACACTTGACCTTATATGTTATTGGAAGCAAAGACAACGAAAGAAACTTTTCTACTTTTACATCAGCACCAAATGATTAATGAGGAACAATGGAGATATAAAAAAAAAAGTTCAAACCAAGGCACTTTATTGGATTAAAATGTCTTTAATAAACTGTAATTTCCTAAATGAACTGATTAGAAAAGCCCATGCCTGCAGGGCATTACCTAATGTCATGGAGAAGGCACTTGCTGCGAGGCATGGGTTTATTTTAATCGGTACCTTTAAGATAACTCAGAGTAATAATGGAGTGCCTTTGTTTGGATGTTTAATATTAAGATTAATACTATTTTCCTTGATACCAAAAAACCCAGCTCTAGCAAAATCTGACAATATATATATATATCAGCCTCTAAAATCCCAAAGTATGCATTCCCAGGTTTATTCACACATTGATTCACCTTGGTTTCCAGCACTTCTAGTATCTTCTTTTTGGCTGCCATAACATCAGCTCTCTTCCCTTCCACTTTCACGTGTGGATCTAGATGGGAAAAGGAGATGTGATGCTATAATTTGTTTCTGTTATGACAGTTAATGGGCAACAATGAATACACCTGCATGGGAATGTGACGGGAAGAAGACAATAGAAAGAACACTGGCTTGAATTAAGCGTGAAGACTCAGTCACCTTTCTTTGACTTGGCCCCTATCTTCAGTTTGGAGGGCCATTTCACCTGAGTGTTAGTTTCTCTCATCATCTACGGAGACACACGAGAAAACGCCGTCACTGTATGCATAATCAGAACGCATACGCAAAGATCTCTCCGTTCTAAGAATACAAAGCCTCATTTGCATTTCAAAGATTGCAATTATCACCTCCATGAAAACTTCAATGACTCGATGCAGAGTTTGAAACAAATATTAAAACTGTAGCAGAGATGTTTTCACCAAGGACTTTAAGCAACGATGATTATTACAGAGGAGAGCAAATTGAATTTCCTTTGTTGTTTCACCTTTGGGTTTGTGAATAAAAAGTGTCCAAGGAAGCTTTACTCACTCTCTCAAAAAACTCCTCTCCTGTCTCACCATCTCCGTGCTTTGGAGCTGAAAAACACACACCAGGTGAACACAGGCGACATACAGATGAAGTGTAATTTCTGCTGCAGTGTGATCTGTCAGGTTCCGTTGGTCAGCAGCTTTGCATTGTTCTGTTTACTGCAAAGTGTGCAAAGTCAACATTTAAAAGTTCACTTGGTTGAAATTTGCCAAGCAATTGCAGCAAGAGGTTATTGGAAACATTAAACAATTTTAAAAGGCCATCGCTCCATGGTGACATTTACAGGGTTCAGAGGGAGCCCCAGGAATGCCTTCGCCCCCTCCCCTCATCTCTATGGGTTACACTGGTCGAAGCTAAGGAATGAAAAGGGAACAGTTTGGGGTGGAGCAAGAAGGTGGCGGTCCGGGAACAACAACTACAAATGAGCTAAGTAACAACTAATCACATCAGAAGCATTTTGCTGACGCAAATACATCCCAACGTGCTGAAAAAATTTAAGCAACTTCTGCAAGTCCAAGAAGGAATGTGGAAAAAATAAGGGGTGAGTGTCCAATCTGGCATGCCAGTATACAGAAAAGGATGAGAAGTCATATTTACTGCCTGTCTAAGGTAGTCCAAATGGCCTAGAAGCAAAATCCCAGCTGCACACACGTTCAAAACAAGCAAGTTATCAGAACTGAATTCACTCAAGCACCATCCCATCATGAGCAAACATAATCTGCTGCAGCAGCACACAGTCAGAGAGTATCCCCCGTGACACAAGGGAGGCATTTGTCATAAACCTGCCAAGCAGCGATAACTAACAGAGGCAGTTACCTCTGCTTCCCAGACAGGAATGATAATAGCGAAAAGGACTTGTGAATGCATAAGCCACCGCAGGTCATAAATCACAATGATACAGCAACAAGAGTTTAGGAGGTGGCAGTTACTGATGGAAGCAACAAGGGTGCAGCCAGCTGGAGGCCCTGACAGACTCATAGGCTGAGTTGGATAACAGGGCTGCATGCAGGGGAGGGGGGCCTAAGAAATAAGAACAACTTATTGACAATGTAGCTTATAACACAGACTGTAGGGAATAAAAATAATGAAAAAGATCACCATAGAGTTCACAGTGTATCACTCACCATACAACATGGTTTCAAGCTTCTTCCTGTCGATCCTGAACCTCTCTTCCACCCACTCTGGATCCAAACTCTGCCCTTTTGCATTCTCCTGCCCTACAGCATAACTTCCTACTCCTTCTTCCTCTTCCTCATCCTCCTTTTCCTCTCTGTCACATCGGGTCTCTCTGGGCTCAGTCTTAGCTGCTGAGTCGGGTTCTATGCTAGTGTCCAAGTCAGGCTGCTGGGGTGCTACGGTGGCCGGGGAGACCAGAGAGCTCTCCTCTGTGGTGGTGGCGGTGGTGGCCATGGCAGGACTGAGCCTTCGTCAGTGTTTGTGTGTGTGTGTGTGAGAGTAGTGTTTGTGTAATTGTGACCAAGGCGACCAGCAGGGAGAGAAAAGAGGGGCAAGAAACACTCCCTGTGCTTTTTCTTTAGATCCCCCGCCCCCTTTGCTTAATTTACTGCACAAATCTAACTCTTTCTCCCTCTTTCTCCCTCTCTCTCTCTCTCTCTCTCTCTCTCTCTCTCTCTCTCTCTTCAAGCCGTTTGAGGCTTGAAGGATTTGCCGCTATGGCTTTCATTTCAAGGATGCTTAAGGACAGTCTCTGCTCCTCCCAACACAAGCATTGCCTGATTCCTACTGGTGACTCAAGACAACCTCCAACTTGAGAATCACCTTGTTCTGAACAAATCCTCAGTAATCCTCTGTTCAACGTTCACAGATTATCTGGATAGATAGAGAAGGCCCGTGATAAGACGGGAAACATGTCTCACCAAACACTCACACACATCATGAAACCCATCCTCACAGCAGCACACACAGCTAACAAAACAAACGGGTCACCCAGCCACCCAGGGCACCTCTATTCATGTCTGCCCTCCCACCCTTTACTCTAAATGAGGGCGCAGAGGTCTCCAGATGCCAGAGCGGTGTATTGTAGCAGGGAGTTGATTTTTCAACAATACTTAGAATAGATTTATTTCTAAAAGCACCCTTTGCCAGTATGGAAGGAAGTATACTTGAACACTGATTCAACAGTGCAAAAAGGTTGTTACGAAGTAAAAATAGCAAGAATTCTTTGTTTTTTTTGTTTTTTTTTATTTTTATGAACTAATCTAAATTACTTGTTAATTATATTTGTGCAATCATTTGATTGCTGACAACAGAATACATTCATGTTTGCAGCTTGTTGATCTTTGTCAAGCTTTCCAGAAATATCCAATAAATATGTTTCCAATGAATGGATCCAATCTGTCCAAAAGGGTCTACACATAGTTGTTTTGAAGTGTAAGTAGGAAATAAAGGAGGAGAAAAATGTTTATGGGACTTTTATACTTGAAGACGTCAAGTATATATGCTTGATGTTTGCCTGCATCTATGCAGGAATGTATTATATAATGCCTGTTTCCTCATACAGTACATTTTCTATCTTTCTATCTTGGGCACATTGAGTTTACATGTAATGAAATGTGATACGAATAAAAACTTCTTTTTCCATTACATGTTTTGATGTTCAAAATGTATTCATTTTTCTAATCTGCACAAAAGTTTTGTCACTGTTTATCTGATGCACTCCATTTTTAGCTTGTTTCTACTGAAAACCCCTCATAATGTCTTCAAGATTTCCTTACACCTTTTGTCCTCCGGGGTCAAAATGATCCTTCCTAGTATTAGTTGTCAGTCGATACTTTGTTACACATTTAATCTTAGTTTGTAGAGTAATGACAAGCATAGTATAGAAAAATGTCCATTATTTGATCATTTATAAAAGATCTGACACCTTTGGGACATGTTGTTTGAATCTATCTGCAAAGTTTAGAGCAAAACTGCGATAGTCTTCACTTCAGCTATGCATTGTATTCTATTAGCTTGTGTTTTTTATGTTAACTTACAGTGTCTGAAATAAAAATTCAACAGCTATCAGATAAATCAAATAATCAAGTAGCATTATCACATTTGACCTCAGAAACTACTTGAGTACTTGACATCACATCCTTGACATCACATATGGCTCCATTACTAAGTCTGTTCTCACTATCTGGTGAGTAATTTCTTTGCAGAGGCGGCAGAAACTGATTAAGATGTACTAAAAAATATATGAAATGAGATTTTAGAAATTGCTTAGTGCTTTCTGAGTCCCCTCTGTGCTTTGAATTTCTGAAATGTGCAATCTCAAGTACAGACTGAAACATGAGTAAAAAACAAACTGTTCAATTAGTCAGTTCTGCTGAGACTGCGCTTCCAGCTCAGTCCGATGTTTCTCATATTACCCTGACAAATCTGGCCCCGGGCGAATCAGCAAACATTATTTAGGAGAGCAGAGATCCTGCTAAAATTACAAACTACTGCAGGCTATTTGCGTGAGGAGGACTGTAAGTGAAAGACATGATGACTGTGTCACCATAGCAACAGGCCAAGCAGTTCATTATTCTGAGTTTGAACCGACTTCACAAAAGCACATCCCCTCCTTCCTGCCCCCCCCGTTTAGCCCCATCTGACTGGAAAAGTGTGCAGTTCCAGTAAAGTGCCAGGGCGTGCGTCACATGTTTGATCAATGGGGAGTGAAGAGAAAAGACAAACCATCCTACAAAGTGACTGGTGAGCCCTGGAGGGTTTCTTAAATCAACTCAATCTATAAATGAATCAGACCAGGACCAATTCTTTCTCTCTATTCACCACCTCTCTGAGCTGCCTCTCTTCTCCTTAGGAACAAACATTCAAGTGCTGCAGATGCTTATGGTTCAAGCAAAATTTTTCAATATTAAAGTAGTAATATGTTACTTTCCTCATATAATGAAAATCATGAAAATCAATTAATAGAGGTGTTTTAGCATACTGAAGCCTTTTTACTCCACTGTCAAGGTCTTGTCACACTCAGACATCTAATAAAGCAAAATGTCATGCAATGATTAATATTCCTGGCTTTCCTTACATTGATTTTTTTTAAAGAAAAAAAATGTTTTGTTTGGACATTTTATTTAACAAGGTGGTCAATAAAATAGGCACTTGAGTTGAAGAAGAACCATTATAGTTCAGACCAATCTTAAAACTGTTTAAAACTGATTTTTATTTTCTTTATCAGTCAAGTATGAAGAATATAACATATATTTATATATCAAGTTTATTTCGTATCATTCAAATGATCCAATTTTTTTTGTACATCTTGGCCCTCACACAATCTTTTCTCGCAGGTCCACAGACAATTACCCTGACCTTGTTTTGTTTTAGACCTTATGCAATAAGAAGTGTGCCTTTTCAATTAAATAATTGAATTTAATTAGACACATAATGACTCCTGTCAAGTTTTAGAAGCATGTTAACCTCTGAAAGACTACTGATAGAAAAACGATGCTGAAGCACTCAAGTGTAAGTAATATAATTGATATCTGGATACTGTATTGATACAGCCAGTACCTAGATGGCGCTGACAAAGCAGATACATGATCAAGAACCTCGTCCTTGCAGATCCAAGGCTCTGCAGTTTTTGGTGTTTTGGAGCTGTAATTCCCTCAAACACCACAAGGAGGAGCTGTGAGACTACGTGCACCACTTCTCTAACTTTCAAAGTTGCGTCACCTAATCCATTTCCGGGTTGGTTTTCCTCCAACACAACTCGTGATAGGTTTTATTTACCACCAGCCTCACTGCTGGGGGAGAGCTCGTTGTTAGAACCCAGTGGGTTCATTTTTCGTAAGGCAAAATGGTCTCTGATTAATCTAAACATGCATATTCAGATGTAACTCTGTAATTAAAGTGACAGCGAAGGACCGACCATGTGGAGAGTTCAAGGTGTCGTTGGAAGAGGTGAGAGAAATGACACCGAGACGGGAAAAAGTCTTTCTTCACTTTAAGTTAAACTCACTTGTAACTTTTTTTTAATTCATAAATTATTATTATTACGGTTTCTTTGCAGTGGGTAAATGTTAACTTCCCCCTGAGCTTAGCTTAAAGCTAACAAGTCTATTAATGTCTTAACTTGCAAGTTGTCACCATCTCCAGCTTTATTTTCGTCCAATGAGGCTCTTATTTCTGACTTCCTGACACGGTCTGTTTTCGACCTTCCCATGTTAAACCTTCCTGTGTGCTTTGAATAGCTCAGCTTTAATGCTGCTGTACACGCAAGTTTACTGACTAAACAGTCTAAATAGGAACAAATACAACGCTGCCTGCATGTACACATATATTAGTTTCCTATAATTTGGTGAAAAGTGAACCTTTCAGTTGCTGTACGTTTAAAGAATGCTGTTGTTGTATTGCTGTCATGCTATAAAACTACTGCACCAGTGTGGCTCCTGATGTGTGAAATAAAATGGAGAAGGGAGTAAAAGACAGGTCCCCAGTGTATGTTGAATGCATGATTTTTGTATACATCTAACAATTACAGTACATGTAGTTTATCAGTATGTAGAAGCTTACAAAACATTCAATCAAACGATGGCCAGAATTCGTATTTTCTTTTGTTTGAATTAAGCATTTAACTCCAGTGCCTATAAAACCCAAACATGATTGACCTGAAGCAGCTGTTTCTGACTCTAGTCTTTTTCCATGTACACTAGATTACAGAATGTTAGTTTTGTAGTTTTTAAGGGAATTCAACTATCTTCATGTCCACGAAATGTGAGAATAGACATTTTTATTTATTCGACCGTTTAATTTATGCTATTTCTGTTCCTTCTCCTGCCACCTCTTAGTTCTGCATCGATACCATGGCAGCAGCACGTTGCGACTGCCCCAGAACCACCATGTGGAGGACGAGGTCATCAACAGCTCAGCTGCCCTTTCCACCTCCCTACACTCGTCTGACAGCAGGTGCTTTACACATATCCATCCTTTCTTTTTCACAGTGCAAACCTTGACCAGAGCTGAAAGTAAAAGCTTCAAGTGATAGTTGAAAGAAATATATGAGAGAAAGCCTCAAACATTTTGTGTTCACACTTGATAACATGTCATTGCCATCTTATCATTTATTGAAGAGAGAATGTTTCCATGTCCTTTCATCTTCATTTACCCCGTCTTTGAACCTGTTTTGTCCTTGGTGCTTCCCTTTCAGTTAGTTGCATCATCTAGCAGCATCTGCTTGGTGTGTTTGTGTGTGTGTGCGTGTGTGTGTATGAGCAGGGTTAGTCGGGGTAACAGAAACAAAGCCATCTGGCTTAAATCTAGTGTTCCTTTGTTAGATACTTGTTAGATATTCTTTGTGTCTCTGTTGTTGCAGCTCTCAGAGGGAAGAGGATGGGGAGAGGAGGAAGAAGCAGAGGACCTTTCAGTTTGGGCATGCTAATGAGTTTCCACGTTACACAGCTCTGGATGCTGTGGGATGGGTAGGTGTTTAGTTTAGCATTTTCAAATATCAGTGTGTAACCTAAAGATTTATTAATCAGCATGTCTTGTGTTACTTTTTATATATGTAAAGTCATTAATGACTAATTTATTCATTTATTTATATATATATATATATATA
>JBBBVU010000007.1:22361979-22391691 GCA_037177055.1 Atherinosoma microstoma
TATAGAAAGTCATTAATGACTAATTTATTCATTTATTTATATATATATATATATATATATATATATATATATATCATTAATGACTGATGATGTAAAATAATAACCAATTGAACAGGTCTTTAGTTCACAACTTTGCAATCTGCTGTACACAAAGTTTCATTATTGCTTACATACATGGTGAATTAACAGTATCTGTGTGGCAGCCATGTGAAGAGACTGTCAGATGCTAAGGAAAGGAGCATCAGTGCTTCCAAATAAGAAAACAATATATTTCACATCTGTAGCATTTTCTTTCTTCGTTATTTAAAATGGTCAACCTCAGCAACGTGGTCATTAGACTGCATGAATCAAAACAATAAGAAAATGCTCTGCTGTCATCTTTCTTTGACCTTATAAAGTTTTCCATCAAAGAGAAATGTAATGAATTTTGATTAATGCATTTTGTACTAATAAATGATGTAGTGTGTGAGATAGTGTTGTGACAGTGGAGTTTACATTTCTCTCCAGGGTGCTGTGGCGGTTCTATTCATGCAGATCTGCAGGAGGATCCACTCCAGGTTCTCCTCTGGCACTGAGCCCAGTCCGACTCCTGGAACCCTGACACCGCCCTCGTCTCTACAGAAATGCGGCTGCCACATCCTGCTGGAGATTTGTGAGTCCTCCTGGCTTCATTGCACAATTGTTTGAAAAAACACCCACAAGAACTAACTTCAGTCACCTTTATCTCAACGCGTTTTCTTTGTGTTTTGTGATCTTAATTTAAACTCTTTTGTGTCGCTTGTGTCTGAAGTATCTAGACGGGATGTCCTGCCTACAGGAGGGGGTGCATTGTGTCTGCAGGCAGTGCCAGAGAGTCAGAAGCAAGATCAGTCCTGTGCTCAGAACAACAGCAGCAGCAGCAGCAGAAACAGTCTTTCCGTCAGCAGTGAGCATCATCTGACTGCTGACAGCTCCATCTCAGACCACCAGAGGGAACTGCTGAGCCAGGACTCACGAACGCATGGTTTGTTCTCCGTCAGTCAACATTGTCAGATTGTTCCTTTATAGTTTCTTTGAAAATAACTTTTTTTTTACCTGGCTAACAGAGGAATCACTTCCGTTTGAGGCCTGTTCACAGCAGAATGAAGCCAGCCAAGACAACACAGAGAAGACAGATGCAGAGGTGTGACTTTTCTTTTAGATTTTAGGTTATGTGAACTATATTTGAAACAATCCCTCGGATTTTATATAACCACCCGAAAAAATTACTGACTCCATTCAATTTTGATTATTTTCTTGTCATCTCCGTGTGCTCTTCTAGGATTTGTTGTCTGATGAAGGCAGGCTGGGAGACGCCGCACTTAAACTCCGACAAGTGGGAAACACCAGCGTTCCCGTCATCCTCAACATCATTGGTAAAGATTTAACTGACACAACCACTTGAGGAAATTACAGATCCAGCAATATTCGCAGGGCTTGGCACACTTTTCTATCGGACTATATTTTCTTCTTCTCTGTTAATGCCTACTCTCTCTTCCCATGTGTTTCCTACAGGTCTGGAGGGTGTGAAACGTGAGAAGTATGAGGAAGCTTTCGCCTGCTTTCTGACTGCAGCTCAGCAGGGCTATGATAAAGCACAGTTTAACACCGGAGTGTGTTACGAGAAAGGCAGAGGAGTCGGCAAGGACAAGGAAAAGGTGAGACGGTTTGCTTTTGACTTGAAGGTTGACTTTAACTGAATTGAAGGTCAGCAAGATCTGCCAGTCACTGCAGAGCAGGAATTTAAAAGGGCTGCAGTCACGTCAGACACATTTTACCTCCTGTAGGATGAGTGAGTTTAAAAATAGCTTAGATCGTAGAGAAATGATGTTAAAGTGTTCGAGTTTCTGTGAGATGGAGCTCTTATTTTGTTTGGATTGTAAAGATGGGGATAACGTAGTATTAAAAAGAAAAAAAACTACCATCATTTTGCAAGGAGAGTGAAAAAGAAAAGAAGCTCTCCATGATGCACATATTTATATAACTGAGCTCCCAGAGGGAGAAGATCAAACAAATTTGGAGGGAGAGATAACCACAGGGTGTTGTAGAGCTCAATGAAAACATACCAAAAGTCACGAGTGTCGGTGAACCCCAAAGTATGTTGCAGCAAAGCTGTGTCATCACATTGCGGTTTGCTGTGGCAACAGCTGGTAGAGGCCAGCTGCAGCGTCTCGCTTGGAAAACCGCAACCTGCTTCTTTACAAGAAATGTACATTTCAAGTTACTTGGTGATTGCATGCATCGCTGGCAAAAGTTGGACAACATTTTGAACAGTTTGATGTGTGAAAAAATCCATTAAAATGTAAAAGTCTGTTTAGCAAGGCAGTCCTGACCAAGATGGCAGCAGAACAGTTTGACACAACAAAACCATACAGACATGTGACAAGTTCTACTTCACACAAAATTCAGAAAGTTCAAAGAAATTTCATGAAGTGTTTACTCTTAATTTTTCCCTGAGATCAGCTTCCTCGAAATTTAAGGTATTTTTGAGCTGTTTCCAAGCAAAGAGAGTAGTGGATTTAAATGCCCCCTTTTCCCAGCAAACATAATGGCCTGTTGAACTCCTTTAAAAGTAGTCCAACGATAATTTTGCTGCTAAAAACATGCCAGTGATTGACTCTTCCTGTAGATGAGGTCGACCCTCCGACATGAACACACAACAAGTAGAGTAAGAGATTTAGAATTAGTGATAAAGCTCTGACTGCATCTAATCCATGTAAACATCTCAAGGATGAATGTGTGCAAACCCTTCATCTAACAATTAAACTGAAATTCAGCATGCATCACATTAAGTCAGCTTAGCCCAGTGCTGAATTAAGTTACATTTATGCACTTTATCTTCAGCTCTTAAAAGTATAGAAAAGAAAAGAGTTTTGCGCATGCATAACACGCTAGCAAGCAAAGAAACGTTAGAAGACATTATCGGAGGAAACAAAAGAGAGAGACAGAGCAAGAGATAAGACAAGAGTCAAGATAAGACTAAGTTTTTTTATAGTGTTTTGAGACAGCTCACAGTGCAGGTAGGATGCAAAATGCCTAATTAGCCGTCGATGGGGGACGCGTCACTGAGAAAATGGCATAAGTTGAGTTGTCTCTTTTATGATATCTTTTTGTTTATATTTTTGTTAACAAAAGTTCCTCTTGTGTTTGCTTTCCCTCCATGGCAATTACTTGCCACTTTTTTTAGTGTCGTTCTGGGATGTTGGCAAAATGTATAAATCTATGCACTCGTGACATTTTGCAGTGTCTTTGCTCAGTTGTGCTTCTGCAACAGCTCAGAATTGACAGGTTAAATGTTGTCTCCACATCAAATCAAACTTTATTTATAAAGCACTTTTTCATGCCAAGGGAAACACAAAGTGCTTTACACAATAACACAGTTCATCCATATTAACACAAGTCTTCACACAACAAAAAAAGATATCATTGTAATTAAAAACACACTCATATTCTCTTTCACACAGTCTTACACACACACAAACACATACACACAAATAAAGCACCCCCCACCTCTGCAGAAACATGACTCCCTAACTTCTGTCTCTTAACTGAAAGTAAGTGAAAATGAATAAGTAAAATAACAACAAACACATAAAGTCCTTTTTTTTGTTTATTTATTTTAAGGTCAACTTAATTTCCCCTGCAGACTTAAGAGGGAAGGAGGAGGCAAAAGTGTTCACTTGGTTGCAACTTGCAAATTTGTTGTTTCTAAATCCAACTGACTTGTTGCCATATTATCTTATTTAAATGTAATGTAGAAAATAAAAATGTAAAAGTTCACCTTTTTGAGTGCATTTGTTTTTGTAATGTAATCATTTTGACAGCTCCTCTGTTTTCCTTCCAGGCCCTGCATTATTACAGGCAGGCTGCAGCGGTTGGCCACAAACAAGCTCAGTATCGCTGTGCAAAGCTGCTTTTGACCAGCAGGGGGCACCAGAGTGTGGAGGAGTTGACTCCAGTCATCAGCTTGCTGGAAGAAGCTGCAGCAGCAGGGCTCACCAAGGTAGGCATAATAAATGATTAAGCATTTCAAGAACACCTTTGCAGCACTTGTAAAGATGTTTACATATTATTTGATGATACTTGATTCATAAAAAATCACTTATTCTTAATTAAAAATTACCTTAAGATTTTTTTTCTCAAAAAATATAGAGCTAATGAGCTAAATTCCATGTAACAGCTTTCTAATTACAGAAATAAATTAACTAATAATGTTCTGACAGAACTTCAATCTATTTTCTTTATCTTATTTTTTTATACAATTTTTTTTTATTTTATTCTGACAAGGAAATCTGACTTCTAATTGACATGCTTTAGTCTTTTAAGTCGTTGGAAATACAGATTTTCAATTGGTTATTAAATACATTATCAGTACAGAATCCGTTCCCGTCATTAAAAAACAAACATTAATGAATCACCAGCTACATATCTAATAGTTCTTAATGTTAGCTGCCAAAAACCTAAAACACAGATCAATGGAGAGATAGTGAAGTTAAGTGAAGATTGAAATTGCATTAACATTACACCTGAATAATTTTTTTCTGAAGGCATTCACTCCATGTCATTCAAACAAACTTTTTTCTGCCTGTGTCCACTATTATAAACTGACATTTGTTGTGTCTGATAAAGTTACGATTGAGTGTTTTTCCTTTTCAGGCTCAGCTCTGTCTCGCCTCCGTCTACTCTCGGGATCCAGAGAGATATGGCTGCAAGTCTATCCAATATCTGAAGATGGCAGCAGAGAGTGGAGTGAGTGCTGTTCTGGATTCTTCTAGACATTTGTCAATGGCCTTTTCCCAGATCACCTCCCTCCCCGTGTGATATCTCTCAATACAGCATCATCTCCTGATTTTTGATAATAAAACCATCCCTACAGAAACGTTTCTGACACTTTGTACTGCAGTTGTGTGAAAGTGTCATTTTATAATTAATCTAATCTTGCAGAAAACCTCAGTGTTGATTCACATGGTGTTAGTGTAAATGTTTAATGATCAAGTATTTAGGTTTCTGCTGTCAGTGTGTTCTTTATGATAATAATTTACCTGTTAGTTTCACCACAAATTAAAAGTAAAGTCCTTAAAGTTTGAAGAGCTTTAACTTAGTGTTTGTTTTGTACTCAGGACGACACTGCTCTGCTGTTCTTGGGTCAGTGTTATGAGAGAGGCTTTGGGGTGCAGCAGAACTTGAAGACAGCAGCTGAATTCTATAAACAAGCCGCTCAAGCAGGCAACAAGCAAGCGAAAAGCTTACTCATGACAACTGTTGACACATACAGTAAGGGTAAGTACAGGTGCTTAATTCCTACATTTATGTTATTAACTGCATTTTGTGACAGCAGCAGTAATATTTGATCTCTGTTCCAGCTCCCTTAAGTACAGAACACGCAGTGATGCGCTCCATTCGCTCATCTCCATGCTTCTCTGTGACAGACAGTCTTCTCCAGCAGCCACTCTCCTCCCTTGCCAGTCGTCACTCGGCCACTCTCTCTCTCCTCCCTCACTCCTGGAGCACCGGTAACCTGCGTGCAGCACCATCATCATTGTCCTCCCCACCTCTCCACCTCTATCCACCCTGCACAGAGATGAGAGCTTGCCAATGGACTGTAGGGATCGGATAGATGGTGAGAGCCAGCACAAGACAAACAGAGGAATGTAACTTAAAGTGTAAGTGGAGTTTCACCAAAGGGAAAAGAGTTTGTGTGTACATGGAAGTCTGGGTAAAAGTTCATAGCTTTTGTATTTTGTCTATCATGTGAAAGTTGAGCAGATTTATTGTTTTTGTTTTTTATATTTTTTAATATATATTCGAACGAAACGTTGGGCTCAAGATTTGACTGTATTTTGTATAGAACCGGAAAGAAAGTTTTCTATCATTTGTTTTTAAACACTACATTAACTTTTTATAAAGTTTCCAAATCTAGGTGCCTTTTGTTATTTTTTTCCTCCCTCTTTACCTTTTTTTTTTCTTGACAGCCATATTTCTGAGTTAGTGTCATATTTCTGTGGTTAAATAATTCAATGTATCTTATTGCAAAATTGGTAATTAAGTTCTCGTTACCCACTCATGCCAATGTGGATTATATTGTGAGGAAAATGTTACACTGTTAAGCGCACAGTTTGAAATAATAAAAAGTCCAACAAAGCTGTCAGGTTATCTGGTCTTTCTTGTTCAAATACACTCAAGAATAACTTGATTTCATGAAGCACTGAATGCATCGGGTCAATGAGATTATCATTAGTTTCTGACGAGTAGAAAGTATCTCTGTTTAATAATCACTTATCCTGCCAGTCTAAGCTAAACGTTTGTCTTCAGACTGATACATGACGTAACAGCCCGATGATGTGTGATTTCATTACCTGAGATGCAAAATAACACCGGTAGATTTATTATGGCTGCGTCTCCTCCGTGCATCGAGCGTCCTGCGTCCGCTTCTCTGATTGGCCGGCTGCGTTCAGCGCTACCCAGCGCCGCGCAACTCCGGGATCCTCTGGCGCAGAGAGAAAGCGTAGCTTGGCTGACACTAACGAGCACCGTGCCGGGGGCTGGGAGGGCGGCAGATGATGTGATGTGATCTGATACGGGCGGCCGGCTGCAGCTACGGGCGGACTGGCACTTAAAAGCGGCCCCTTGACTTCGGCCCTGCTCACTACCGTGTGTGTCGTCGTCGCGGATAGGAAGGCGCAGAAGCTGAAGCGAAGCGGTGAGTGGATGTAAATAGATGCTCTCGTTGGGATGCGCTCCCCTCCCAGTGCAGTGGTGGCTATGGGGCTGGGGAGAGAAGGACCGGATGCTGAGGATTTACTGCGTCTGTTTACATATTGACAGACAAGCTGCCGCAATCATACCAATCCAGTTACGCATCCTCGGCGGGTTTTTTCTGGGCGATTTGACTCTATAAAACTGTTTCTGATACCAGAGAGAGAGTTTTATTGAAGCAGCAAGAAACGAGGGGCTACAATACTCCACCCATGACATCATCGACTTTCCCAAGTTCATTTCCCCCCCCCTGCTCCTGCTTTCATCTGTTGCATTTCTTTTCCTACAGAAGTGGGTGAGGTCCTGTACGCCTTATGAATCTATATTATGGTTTCACCGTGACACACGGAGATCTCACGCAGTGTTTGGAAATGGTTTGATGACTAATCTAAGAGGGAGGTTTTTGATGTGAAGTCATAAATAAAATAGATCTTCATGGGGAAACAGTTGAGCCCAGAGTGCAAACTGAGCAGATACTATAAACAGAACAGATTAGGATCCTGTTCCGACACCTTGCTGCAGAAATTAAAGGAACAATGTATTTTTTCTGTCAAGTTTTTTATTTAGTCATCCCTTCAAGTAAGTCTGGGTGGAGGTTTTGACTGTGAAATCCCCCTATTGTCTTATTAAAATGTGTGTTATAGCAAAAGGCAATCTAGTTAAACACAAGCAAATGAATCAAAATAAAATAAGTGAACTAAAAGACAGACATGGGGATGTATGTTTCTGCTGTGTTTCGCCAGCAGGTTAAGATCTTGTGCACTTCCTGAGTGACCTCCTCTGCTATGGTGCACAACAGATTTATTGTACATAACTACGTCTTTGTGTTGACTGTGTCCAGCTGTCCTGCAAACTGCTGTGTCATTCCCATTGCTTTCTCCCTCTAATAACCATCCTTTCTCCTCCACACCCCCTCCCGCAGCCTTCCTCTGCCCCACTTTGTCTAACTACCAGGGACCTGGCTGTGCTGTAGGTGGGGAGATAGAAAAGGCTGCCATCTCTCAATAATCCAGTTCGTCTGCAGCTCAGACACAATTATGGGCTGTGAAAATACTGTTTTTGTGAATGTTTTTTTGTCAGGATGCAAAATTCTTTCTCTGAATCATGCAACATATTTGCTGTGATTTTCGTCTACAGGAGCTAAATCTGTGGCAGTCTTTTATCTCTAGAATATTAAAACCTAATTTAGGATTTTCAGTCTTTATGTTGAGTACCAGCTCCCTGAAAAGATTCTCGGGAAAAATATTCAAACCTACAAATGAGAGTAAACACTTTTCCTTTGCGTCACAATAGAGATAAAGCGTTCCCGATTGATGATAGCTGGTGTTGTGATGAGACAGGACAGTTCAGTGCAGGCAGTTTGTACCTGTTGACACTTTGTCTGAGTCACAGGCCTAGAGATGAGTGCAGATTCAGCACAAACAGGTTGTTGTCTGGCTCAGTGACAGAAGGACAACACGACAACCACCCAGGTAGAAGAGAGGATAATACAGGCCCCGCATGGACAAAGTGCACAGTCCAGGGATTCTGCACACTTTAAAATTCTGCTTCTGTCTTTTCCCAAGATCGTATCACGCTTCGAAATCTGCCATGTTTGAGTTTTCCATATCTCCGAGAAAAGGCGCTGATGATGACTGCAGCATTGTTCGAAGCTATGTTTGTTTGCAACTTGGTGAAAAGGACGTTTATGCAGTACGCTTGCGTGTCTGCACATGTTTTCCTACCTCCTTTCCACGGGGTTGTAGCCTAATTATTTGTGAAGCAACCCACCTACTCTACGTGTCACGTCCTTAGATCAGATTTTCTGCCACTCTCTTTGTTGCTATCCATCTGTATTCAGCATTACAGAGCTGATCCACCCAGAGATAAAAGAGACACGTCTAGCTAGTTAGCAGGAGCTGGCTGCCACTTCTCCTCCCCACAGACCAGCTTACTGCTCAGCTCCAGCTTTGAAAGGCGGTCCTGGGTGAATACATCGAGGGGCTGACTCATTCCCAATATCATGCAAATGCATTCCAGCTTTATGACTTTGATGCAGTGGGGTTTTTTTTAACACTTCTACAGTGACACCTCGTGTGTAAAAGGGGCGTGAGGCTGGAAAAGAATCTACCACCGGGAGTGTATGATTAACGACTCTGAAGCTGGTTGAGCTGCAGCCAGAAAGATTTGGAGACTCAGTGCTGAGCATTTAAACCTCATAAGGTTGCCTATTTGTGATGATGCCATTCCATTTGTCTTCATCAAATTTAAGATTGACATTATTCATCTTGTGCTGCATATCAGGTGACATACTGTTGTATTTCTTCTCCCATCAGCTTCATCGTTGTGGTGCGTTTCCAGTCAGCCATGATGTCAGTACAAACTCCTCCTCTATCTCGATCTGGCTCCACCCCTTCCACAGGGGGTCTGGCCAATCGCAGTGGCTCCTCGGCCAACCCTCCCACTTCCCTCAACCTTCGCTCGTCATACAACCAGCTGCTCGGCCGTGATGTCATCAAGGAGTCCATGGAAACTGGGAGTTCGGCCACCTTACCAAAGAGCCGTCAGAGGTACACCATGACCAGTGTGCGGAGCGCCATGGCGATAAGTGACAACTTGGCTCTGTCCTCTAAAAACCAACCCATAACCAGAGGTAGGGGCCTCCCGACCAAGTCCTCCTCCAGTTCTGCCCTGTACTCCTCCTCTTCCTCCTCCTCTTCACTGTTTAATACAACCAACCCCAAACTGGCCAAGAATGGGGCCAACATGCAGAGACGAGCTGAGAGCCAGCAGCTGGAGCTGAGCAGGGCCAATACGCTGGATAAAATTCACAACGATCTCATCAATAATCCTACTTCAGACTGGGTAGAGTTGGGGAAAGACAACTCACAGTTGCCTCCGTTTCGTAGAAGGACCAAGAGCTTCTTTGAGTATCACGGCAAGGGCTGGGATCTGGACTCCAGTTGGGAAAACAAAGAGGAAAAGGAAGAGAAGAAGAAGCAGCCTTCCTCAGAGAAAGAGCTGGTCAGCCCTGCCAAAGAGAGGGAGAGCCAGAAGGAGGAGAAGCACAGCGGCATGCAGACCTGCCAGGAAGAGAAGGAAGATGTGAAGCTCATGGTGGAGGAAGATAAGGAGGAAGATGAGCCCACTCCAACACCAAGACAACCCCTGCTCCCAGTTGTGGTTGAAGCCCCTCTTTCACCCACTTCCTCATCTTCTACCAACAGCCCCGAGTGGGTGCCAGACAACCAGAACGACCTCCATAACCAAACTCCAGTAAAGGTCAGAGAGGAGCTCTGTGCCCAGGTTCAGGCTACCCCAAGAAGTCCTGCAAAGCCTCCACGTAGCTCTCAGCCCCGGGTGATCAAAGTGGAGCTGCATCCCAACAACGAGAACCAGTTTTTGCAACAGTTCCCTCCATCTTCCCCAAAACAGCTCAGAGCTGCAGAGAGAAACACCCCTAGCAGGAACCGAGCGCCCCCTCCCCTGCCAGACCCTGAACCAGAAACTGGCCTTCCTAAAGTGGGTTTAAGAATGGATATGACTCCTGACACTCCATCAGAGGAAGAAGACTCAAGTTGGACGACCCTGTCCCAGGAGACACCCTCTCCACAGACTCCACAGGAAACAGGTTTGAATCAATATATGTGTTTATTCTTTCATCAGATCTTTTCTTTTTCTTTTAAATTGGCATTTTGTGTCAGTCTTTAATTATGTCTCAGTTACACCCTCCTTTCATTCCTTATCACTCTCCGTCTTTCTGCCTCCTACAGACTCCCTTATATGAAATTTCACAAAAAGCATTTTCTTAAGCAGGCAAGGCTGTCCAGCCATATTGCTGGAGCCTTTAAGGCCCCCATGAGCAACCTTATGGTGCAGAGAGGGATTACAATGTAGAGAGCAGGGTTTGAAAACGGAAGGAGGAAAAAGAAAGCAATAAAAAAACACAGAGCTGGTTTTAGAAGAGATGATTATCAGATATGTATGATCAAACAAAAAATGTGACTATATGAGAGTATAGAGATAAAGATAAGAAAACTTTAAGAGAGGATGGAGGAGAGACCACTGCCCATTGGGCATTACTACAGTGGATGAGCCCAGAAGTTGCTATGACAACAGAATCTAAGTAGGGACAGGCTGACCATCAATGAAATTCACCTTGTCAACCCTTATTTGTGTGTGGCCTTTTGGTTGTGGTTATGTAATGATCATCTGTGTCTTTATACATCCTGCCTGTATGTGTATGATACACACATGTGCACCATGTGTAACTATGTATTCCTGCCAACCATCAACAGCTGTATGGGCTGAAGGGGACCTGCCCCCAGGCTGGCGGGAGATCTCAGACTCATCAGAAGTCTATTTCTGGCATATTCCCACCGGCACCACGCAGTACGACCGACCTGTTGCCTCCAGCAACCAAAACACCTCTTTCAGCAATGATCCAGATACTGAACATGACCCACAAAAGGATACACAGGAGTCCCTCAAGCTACCAAATGAGGTGAGACCACCAATAAACCACGCACATTTGGTGAAACATACAGTTTTTTTATTTGAAGAGCCCTATAATATAGTTTGGTTGGTTTGGTGGTCTATTGAAGGAGATCACCCACCTTATCCCATCATTTTATGTTACTGTAGACCCATTTATCACTAAAAAGCCACGTAGCACAACACAGGAAAGGAAAAACCCAGAAAGCATAATATGTCCTTTTCAAGTTTCCCACCAAAAGGCTGTGTATCCTTGTTCAGCAGTGTCAGTTTTAGCAAATCTAAACATTTTCTGGATCAAAAATCACTTTATATTTTGTACTGTTCTCTGATTTTGCCATATTTGAATTGTTGTGCTGAGCTATGGGGAAACACTTACAAAAGTTCTCTGCAATGATTATACATACAACAGAAAAAAGCAATAAGGGTTGTCTGCAATGTCGGATATCGTGAACATACAAATTTATTATTTTGGAAGTTTAAAACACTAAAATTCAATGATTTGGTGGAGTTACAAACGGCAATAATAATGTATAAAGCAAGAAATAATTTACTACCACATACAAAAGATGTTTTTTAATCTCGAAGGGGAATATAACATAAGGAGAAAATGAAATCTAAAGATTTTAATATTAAGAACAACGATGAAAAGCAAGTGCCTTACGATATGTGGTGTAAAATTATGGAATAATCTCCAGGAAGAACTCAAACAAAGTCCAAACGTCATTCATTTTAAAAACAAATTCAAAGAAATATTGTTCAAAAAATATAAAGACAGAGAAGATATATAAATCCATGTAATAAACTTTGTTTACTTAGATATATGTGCGAATGAATATGTACAGTATATAGTATGTGTGAGGACATGCATGTATTTATGTAGTGTGAGAGTATGCAGAAATACAAATATAATTTGATTATTAGTATATAGGTGTGTACATGTGTTTATGTATAGATATGTAGTATATACGCAGATGCATATATGAGTATGTATGTATGCATCTGCACAAGTGATTTGTATTTTATTCATTTCAATCTTCTAAAAATGTTTTTTTGTTGAATGGGACGGGCAACTGAATGTCTTTAAGGAAGAGTAAATTATGTTTAGGTAGGGGGGCAGGAATATACAAGTTTTTACTTCATCCTGCTCCTTTTCGGACTTTATAGTACTGTTGTTTTTTTTGTGTTGTTTGTTTGTTTTATCTCTCTTTATACTATTCAGTTGTGTTACTATCTTCAGTTCGAAACAAATACAAAACAAAAAAACAATACCAAAAGATTGTTTTACAGTGTGTCAACATGGTTATTCCTGAGGGGATACACAGGAAATTCTGCCGAATATGAATAAATTTGCTATATGTTTGAAAGTTTCATGGTCAGCAACATAAGTGGTTTGAAATATTTTTCTGTTTCTTCAGACAGAAATGTCTTATTTATTCATAGCTACAGGTAATGTTCACTGTGTAGGAGACACAGATACTTGCAGTTATCTTCAGGGATTTCTGTCTAAGATGAAGCTGCTGATAAACAGCTCAAAATTCTGAAGAAAAAAAAACTAGTAGAAATATAGTTAAGTTTGTTTTATGAAATATTTCGAAATAAGACATAAATCATTCAAAAAAAATAAAAAAAACATATTTAGTCATGTTTGACCTTGGTGCCTTCGCTGCTGCTTGTCCTTGATGAACCCCGTCTCTCCGGTTATCTGTCTGTCTCTCACCCTGCTTCTCTCAGTCTTTCTTTATTTTCACTTGTCTTTTTGTCTCTTAGCGCCCCAGTAGTCTGATATCCGACAGCTCGGTGGAGCCAGTCCCCTCCCCCTCTGGCTCCTCCCCCTCTTCCACCTCCTCTACACCCTCCAAAGTCACGACTTCTCCTGGGCAGATTCTCAACTCCACCACCTGCACAGCCAGTGTAGGTTACATTTATTTAGGTGTTCACTTGTTGAAAGTGTCTCTCTCTGTTAGCATATTTTGGTCATATTTCGAGGGTTGCATTCAATTATTTTGGTCTGAACATAAACATGCGTTCTAAAAAATGTAAAAGGTCACTCAAGAAGTTACTTCTCCTACTGTAAACACCAAAGCCTAAAACCAGTTAATGCTCTTTAGTAATAAAATTGCTATGGTCAATAACAAAAAATCTGCCAATTTCTATTGAAATAGGCAATTATCTTTGATCAGGATGGTCTGCAGTGTGCATATAACAAAGATGAATATCTCGGATTGAATTGAAACAGGCTTTAACCTGGTACTACAGTTAATGCAAAGCAAGTAAGACCAAAGCAGTTTTTATAACTGACTTCAGAATCAGATCTTTTTAATCACTTCATCTTTGAATGGCTGCCTGCCTGTTTTCCCCCAGGAGCTGAAGGACTATCCAGTCTATCCAGATCCCAGTCTTAAAGCATTTGAAGGAGCTACCCTTCGCTATGCCTCTCTTAAGCTCAAGTAAGACTCACAGATAGACACACTTAAACAAGAGAGATGTTTAATGTCGTCTCGTTCTTTTTTCAACTTTTCCACCGGATTGGTGTTGCTACATTTTTATCAGCTGCATTTCTTTTAAGCGTTATACTAATTAAGACTTGATCTGACATTGTTTTTATTCTTTATCATGCCTGATGTTTCTCTCCAGCCCTCCAGCCCAGTTAGAGACAGTGGACCTGAACAGCACATTCTCTGATCCAGAGGCAATGGTAATGTCTTAACTCACAGTTTTTTTACTCACAAAGAGAAAAAAAAGTATGTCAAATAATTTCTCAAAAAATAGGATATAATTTTTTATTTGATACCAGCAACATGTTTTCAAAAGTTTGGACGGTTTAGACAGGGGGAGGCAAAGCCTGGAAAAGATTTATTTATTATTATTAATATTATTTTTATATTTATTGATAATTTATTATTGATTTATTATTAATTTATTATTTATAGGCATATATATATATATATATATACACACACATAATTCTCTCACAACTCCTTGGTTAACTGTCAGCTGGTCAGTAACAGGGTATTAGGAGTAAAACCATTGTCAGTGAACAAAGTTAATCAGTGCATCCACAGAGATAAGTTTAGCTCGCAAAAAGACAAAACCTTCTAAACAAGTTCCAGCAAAGTCTCCACCTTCTGTGGATCTAAACTGTATAAGCTGAAAACTTAAGTAAAGTGGGAAAAACTGTCCTGTGATCTGACATTTCGAAATTGTGAAACTGTTGACAAAATTCATGAGCGTTCATAAACGTTGTAGTTCAAAAGCCAGAATCTATGATGGTATAGATGGTATATGATGGTATGTCACTATAGGTGATATTGATAAACTTGCACGTCTTTGAAGGTAAAATTGATGCCATGCATACACCCTGTACACATACACATGTTCTTCCATCCAGGTGTCTTTTTCAGACAAAATCTGGATTATTTGAGCAAGGCATTGCAAAACAACATTCTGCAAACTGTCCTTCTTACAGTCCAACTTACTATATGTTTTTGATCCAACACACTAATCTTACCCAGGATTTTTTTTGAAAGGTGTTACTACCATCAAATTCACAATAACAGAACTTTTTTTTTTAAAAATCAACTGTTTAACTTTCTAGTTTTAACCCTTTATATGTTTCTAAACATGGTCTCACATCATTGTTTGTTGATCCTTTGTTTTCCCATGGACATGCAGTGTGGTCATCAGACTGGTGCATGAAATAAAACTGTTTAGATGACATTATAATTCTGTAACATAGAATATACCACAGGAAAATCACATTGTGGTAGCATTTATTACATGATGAATACGGAAAATATTGGACACTACCTTTTCCATTTTTCTCCTGGGCACCTGGAAGCATCATTTCTGTTGACACTCAAGGAGGAGGACCAGCAGCCTGGGTTTTTTAATTTGTAGCTACATTTATACATTCTGAAAACTATTGTGATGGTCAAATTGACTTTATAAGCTACTTACCATTATGGAAGATATTCATCTTTTATTTTCACTTACTGCCACATTTGTCATAGTCCACACAGATTACTTCTGTTCTGATACAATTGTAAAGATAGTGTTATAATATAAGTATTAGTATCTTTCATCTAATTCCATTTCATAAAGGATGGTTATTTAGCTGAATGGTTACTTGGTCAGTAGGGTTATAGAGAATTTGAAGACTTGAACCTTGGTTCTCAGGCCCAAATCTACCTCTCTAGCCACCACGTTTCCACACTCCCCGTGAGATAAACTAAGGGAAAAACAACTGAACATGAAACACCAACATTTTTCTGCCGTACCATCACCCTGCTTCTGTTAATGGATGCAGGTTTGCCTGTTTTTGGTGATAGTATGTCTGAATTCTTCATACAGATCTATCAGCAGCGTTTGATCTGCTAATGAGAATAACAGCGCTCTCATTTTAGCTTTAGTGTCACTCATTTCATCAACTTTTCGTTCATCCATTCATTTGGCCTTATTGGATATCCTCTGTGCGTGTGCTAAGTGAGACTGTTCAAGTCTGTCTTGAATCATTCTGGGTTAAATAAGGCTGAGCTGCATCCGTAGAACTGCTTGAGGCTTAATGAGCAGATGGCGCGAGTTTGAGTCTGACTTTTTCAGGCGAGTCTCTCTTTCTTGAGTGGCTCTCCTGGAATACCCCCCTGCTCAGTGCTGCTCCTGGCTGCATTCTTCTTGTTTGCTGCAGTGCCTCTCAGTGGCCACTGTGTGAACTGAGCTAAGCAGAATGAGTTCCCAGGCTGTGTAGATGTAGCTGCCCCCCTGTGGAAGACCGTCATATAGACAGGCTCGACCAGCAGACAAGTGGGATGATTCCTGTGAAAAGATGGAGCAGAATGATTGAAGCTACTTGTCACATATAGATGTAGCAAAGGAAAACTAAAGGAATACAATTTTTTTCTTAACTCAAAACCCAAAACTACATATATTTTCTTGTTTATCCAGCGTTCTTCTTTTTCTAAAGACATAACTCAATCAGCAAACAATTCCAGTTTAAATTCAGGTAGGAAAAACGTTTTTACATATTCTGATATCTATAGAAGAAGCAAAGAAGGATTGAGGTTCAGATAACATTTTAGAATGTGTAAAAGTTTAATTAGAAAGAAATCAGAATAAATAATTACATCAGTGGAAGAAAGGGAAGATAGGTTATGCATTACTTCTATGTGTGTGTGTGTGTGTGTGTGTGTGTGTGTGTGTGTGTGCGTGTGTGTATGTGTGTGTTCTGTGCATATTTGTTTTGCTCTGTTTTAAAAAATTTAGCAGATTTTCCTGTGCTGAGGAAAACTCTTTGAAGTCATAGGGAAGGAGAAAGAGTGTAGGAGAGGAGAAAGGATGGTGAATAGCTGCTGGCCTGAGGCCATCCACTCACATACAAAACACACAAGCACTCACATGCACACCTACACACACACACAGTCTTTCATATTTCATGCAATGGCTCCTGTAGTTAAATATTTCTTAGTTATTGTTCGCTTGGCTGGTTTGTGATTGTACAGTAGCTGTCACAGCTTAAAATACTGTACCTTCCCAATCTGCTTTAATATTAGCACACACACTGTAAGTCGCTCTGTGTGATTGAGTTTCTCTAAGAATTGTTTTCATAAATGTAATCTGATTATAGCCAACAACAAAAAAAGGACCAAAAATACTAAAAGGACCTGAGATGGCAAAAAAAACCAACTGGGCGATAATAGACGGATAGAGGTTAGGACATTTTATAACAAGGTGTGTGTCTCTCCCAGTCATTTCCAGTACGATCTCTGGGCTGGGTGGAGATGGCAGAGCAGGACCTGTGTGAGGGGAGGAGCAGTGTGGCCGTCCACCACTGCATCAGACAGCTGTCCTACTGCAGGAGGGACATACGGGACTCGGCTGGTGTCTGGGGAGAGGTCAGTGTGTTAACAAAGACACTTATACACAAGGTGCAATACCAGTACTAAATGACTGGTTTCCCACATCTGGCATTTTTATGAGTCCTCTGAAAAGTAGAATTGAATTACTCACTTTAAACATATAAATAAGTGCATCAATATTTTAATAAAACAATTACATAAAGAGAAGATTCATTAATACTGATCTTAATGGACTTTTGTTTCCGACTGGTAAACCCCGGAAGAGATTCAATACATTTAAAGGAAAGCCGAGCAGAGTCCTTAACCTTTTTTTAGTACTGTGGAAGAAACAGCATTACAAAACCACAACTTTTCCCACAATTTTTTTTTCTTCAATGTAACTTCTCTGGAAAGTGTTATCTTTTGTGTTTTTTGCTTACTGTTTCATTTCTCTGTTTTTGTCTCATGATGTATTTTTACCTGGAGGCCTGAAACTATGGCTTGTTTTTCTCCTTGCTTTCTTGCTTCCCTCACTCGTGTCTCTTCCTCACATCTTAGCTCCTCCAGTGAGTAAGTGAGAGAGGCACCCTCTCCCCTTTCTCTTTGTCTCCCCGAAGTACATTTAAGGGACTGGTAGATGCTCCATAGTGGCAGAAGTGGAACAAGGCATGAGTGAGGGGAAGACGTTAGGAAGCATAAGTTAGCAGTTTGAACACTGGTGGGTTTTATCTATAAGTTATACCCACTTTATCGTGTTGAAAGGCTAGAGCCCATCTGCTCTGTTGTTAGAATCCCATTAAACATGATCACTCTTATAATTATCCATCCCTTTGGCCAAACTGCATAAGAGGGCCAAGAGGAGCATTATTACCCATTTTCATCACTGATAAAGAGAAATCAACCCAATTCATACAGTCTAACAACATCCAAAGCAGCCGAGGAGTGTTTTGTCCAGTTAATCTAACATGACTAACTTTATCAGTGGGCAACTCCACAGACACAAGCAGGTTCAAAACCAGAAACTTCTCGCTGTGAGGTGACAGATCCTGCTCCATTATCCCTGCGTGAACTCAGATAAAACAAGTACAGTAACTGTCCAGCTCATGTAGCAGAGCTTATAGTGTCATTGCTTGTTGCCTTGCAGGGTAAAGGGATGCTTTTAGTGCTTCAGGACCGCATGTTAACTCTGGTTGACCCGGACGATCGCAGCTTGCTCCACTCCCAGCCAATCAGCAGCATCCGTGTCTGGGGTGTTGGACGAGACCATGACAGGTAGGAGGATGTTCCAGACGTCTCTTTTTTTCTGAGAACCTTATTTTCATGCCTCACACACAAGACTTAATACTGATAATAATCAAGAAAAGAAAAGTTTTGCATGCTTATGTAAGTCATGAAAAATGTGTTTTCGAGTCCTCAAGGATGAATTCAGCAGTCCTGCAGCCTGAGGAGAGAAACTGCTCTGTCGCTCTGTAAATGCTTCTTTATTGTTTGTTAGATTTCAGCAACAGGCAGTGAGCTGGATGGTTGCTGTCTTTTAGTATCCTGGGTTTACTTGGAAGTGCAGTTTCCTTGACTTGGTAGAGATGTGTGATAACAGGTTCTCTTTGCCTCCCAAAAACCTCAAATCGTCTATGTGTTCCGCCTCAAGTCTACAACAACAGGGCATTGGAGCTACAATAAGGAAAGCTGTTTACATGTCAAACACAAACTGGTCATTTTAAGGGTAAAGTCAAGAGTTGATCAAACGGTCTGCAATGTATAGTTTAAAGTGAAACGAATCGGTGAAATTGTTTCTCAGAATCACTTGTAGCAAAAGGGAAAGTTGTTGTCTTACAGCCAATAGATGCAGTTTGGTGGAAATTATCTGGATTTAAGAGATTTTGCTCAAAGTTTTCTGTGTTTGCAAGACAAAGCATTTCAGTTGCTCTCCTAACTTAATTTAATGAACTTGGTATTTGTACTCTATTCCCAAATATAAAAGAAAAAAAGCCTCATTTTCCTGAATCCTACACTGAAGTCTGTTGTAGCTCTTCTGTAGAAGTTTATTTTGAGAAATAAGCTGTTCACTGTGCAATCCTGATAGGAATTCTCATTGTTGTGAATGTGGCAGTGCATGATGTTGATGATGATTTGGTGTTGTTGTCAGCTTTTTGGCTATGCCTCATTTGATTCTGGTATTTTAGCGAATGCAGATGTCTTATTTCCTTTTGAATTTGGATGAGAATTGAACTGGAACCGATCCAGAAACACGAAGATCAAACAAACACACATTCTGTAAATATGCAAACAGCTGATCCAACATTCTCTAAATGCAGGTGTGTACCATTCCTGCAGTAAGAAGCTGAATCAGGAGTGTTGCCAGATCACCTGAGAATGGAATTTCCCTCATTATTATTCCATGAATATTTGCACAAACTGCATTTAAAACACGTAATTATTCTTGTTGCTCAATGCTTCGGTTCCCACTGACGACCTGTGGGCCCTTCAATCATTTGCCAAGGTCCCATGATCTTAACCTTTCACTATTGAGCTGGCAATGTGCTGAGGTTTGCATAGCTGCTAATGGTGGGTAAGCTAAGTCCTCATTGATATGTCCGCTTCTGGGTTTCCATTAACCCTCAGAGCAACCAACTCAAAACCCTTCACACATCTGGAAACATTAATGCTGATGCCCCACTATGTAAGACACGTGTCTGCACATATTTTGCATGCAATGAAGATGAAGTCTTTACATCCATGCCAAAGCCCTGCTCCAGTCTTGTGAAAAACTGTCAGTGTAAGTGAAATGCTAAATCACTTTTCATGAGACTCTGGATGATTCACTTTGGAGATGTGTCACACAAGGATGGTACAAATGAGATGGGACATGGAGGGTTGCTGTGTGGGCCTGACATGTGACATGACAAAGAATTAGGTGAAAATTGAGTTAGATGGGTTGCTCTCACTTCACCTCTTCATGCTTTTTGTTTTTTTAAGATTATTTGTCTTCCTCTTTCTTCATCTTTTAGTCTCCCCCTCTCATCCCTCTCACCCTCCCGCTCTCCTCTCTCTTTTCCTCTTTCTTTTTGTACTTCTACCCAACAGCAGCACTACCACAACATTAGCTGCATGTGTGTGAGAGAGATAAAGAGAGAGGAAGAAAGACAGAAAGTCTCTCCACCCTCTTCAGTCTCGGAGGACTGAGAAACTTTCAGTGGCTGTCTCTCTCAGCGGTAATGGATAAAGCGTGTAGCAGATAGAGAAGGGGAGGGTCGACCCAGGACAGCTCTTCTTCTCATCCTCTATTCTCTCACTGCATCTCTTTCTCCTACTATGACATTATAGCTTCCACTCTTTTCATATCCGCCCCCCCACCCCCCAGGCAGGTCTTTAAAATCTGCATTCTGTTTACTTCTGCTTGGTTTTAGGCTCAGGACTTTGAACATACTGGAGTGCGATCAATATCAGAAGCATTTGCTGTCCAGCTTTGTAACACATAAGTCTTCATTCCGCATGAACATCTCATCATATATTTTAGAAAAACAAAAAATATATTTGCATGCCCTCTGATGGATATAAAAAAGCAAAAGATTAATAATGTTTTTGTTTTCATATATACAGTCGTACTCAAATTTATTCATACTCTTCCATTAAAGAAAAGGCAAAATTCACAATAGTCACTCAATTAACTGGAGACTGAAAAAAGTCATAATAAATGAAGATTTGCTAATTTATAATGTAGTGAAATAAAGCATTGTTTTTCAATTTAATTGAGTTGAAAAAATAATACAAACAAACAAACAAAACGGTCCTGGACCAATGAGAGCACTTTGCTGATGGGCAGTGAGCCAGAATACCTGCCAACAGGTGCAGAAGTCTGATGGAGAGTTACAGAAAACACTTGATTGCAGTGATCGCCTCAAAGGATTGTTCAACAAAATATTAGCTTATGAGTGACATAACGTATATTAGTTTATCATATTTTTTGCTTGTTTTTAAAAAAATATTTCCATTGAACCCCAATTCAAAAACAATGTCATGATTTTCATGAAATTATTTATTTATTATTACTTTTGTCAATTTCTGCTTATTTCAGTTACAACTGTTTTTTTTTTTTCCTTCTTTAATGGAACGGTATGAATAAATTTGAGTATGACTGTAGCTTAACCCCAACTTTACTGAACAGCTGGATGAATCTATAGAGTTTAGTCCTCTTGTGTGTGTGAGACATTCTGGACATTCAGCAGTTGGTTTCACAGTATCCCACATTAAAAAAAAATGAGTGTTTGTAGCTGATACAGAAGTTAACTTTACCAAAAGCTGGATTTATTTTTTTAATTTTTTTTTAGTCCTGCCACTAGAGTGCACTGTAATCAAAGTCTCTTTATCCTAAGCAAATGATCGTGTGCAACTAGGGACTTTCAGTATGGAAGTAATGTTTGTTATTAGAAGACTTTTAGTTGCAGTTAATGTGAATATCATTGTTACTGTAAAGTAAAACAATGTTCTTCTGAATTACATGGGTAAAATGTAAATAACTGCGTTTGCCTTGATACATAATTTGAAAACTTGCATAAATATGAAAAAGCAAGTCAGCTTGTTTGAATGTCTTTTATCAAATAGAAATGTTATGGCCTGCCTTCTTTCTGATTTGTCTAGAAATGTAGCTTTATTTATGGCCAGAAGAAGTAAATTGTAAAAGTCTTCTATCTTAACGTTGCTACTCCGATTCCTTCTTTCTGTACTATGTTGAATGCCATTGGGCAACTGAGGAGGCCATTAAAATTTGATGTGCATACGCACTTTTACTAAGATTGCTAAATAAAGCATTGACCTTGGCAGTGGATGTTCCCTCTGAAAGCTGATTGTTGAATGTATCATTTTCTGTTGTTTGTTCTATTTTGTGTTGTGATGGTTTGGTTATATTTCAAATCTGCGACCGTGTCTTGGAGTGGTGCTGTGACGCTAGATTGTACCAGTGATGGTGCTGATGTCATTTTCTCTGTCTTTTGTGTTAGGCTATTTTCTTTCTAGATTTTAAATCAAAAGTGTTGTCTAATAACAAAAGAAAGACATGAATAGCTGAGCAGTAGCACGGAAGAATTTTGGTTGATTTACACAGCCCCCCGACCTCAACTCCTCCAACATCTCTGGGGATGACTGGGAGCTTTGGGTGCAAGCCTGGCTTGAATGGGAGGAAGTCCAGCTAGTTTTCCAAAAATTGTTGTTATATTTTGTTTGTTTTTGTTTTTGTAAAGTAGAGCGAAGATTGAAAACTATGGGCATATTAATTATCATTTTTTCTTATCCTTTGAATGGCTGTAGAGACACAGGGCTGGTGTAATGAACTGTAGGAGACCAAAATCAGACCGGTTATAGATGGCAAGAAGAGAAATGTCTTTTTTTCAAATCATGTTTTAAAAATGTATGCAATTGGAAGACAAAAAAAGGAAGGAAAGACAAAAGAGTGTGCAAGACTTGAACAACTGCTGCAAAACAGCAAAAATAAAAGACCCAAAGCATGCATAACATACACCTCCCCCTTTTCGCTCCTTTCATCGTCTCTATTTCTTACTCCTGTCTTGTCCTTTATCCATCTGTCTGAGGATTGTTTCCAGTCTGCTCCTGAGTGTGCTCCCTCTGTCTCTCCTTCAGCTTGATTCAATATGAATGAGTCCCCCTGTCTCTTGAACAGGGCGGGACGACAGGGGAGGAGGGGTCTGCTCCTCGATGAAGTCATGAGTCTATATCTGGAGCACTCAGCAAGTCTGATTGCGTTCACGCCCGGTTGCGTGTGCACATGTTTGCATGTAAACCTGTGTGTGTCTGCATGTGAGTTTAAATTGATGAAGTCATAGGTCTATATCTGGAGAACTCTGTGTGTATGTGTGTGTGAGATGCTGAGTGAGTGGGCGTGTATGCGTTTTTCCCCCACTTCACTATCCCATCACTCTCTCTGTAATGGTCTTGTGCTATTTCCACTCTTTGTCTCCAGCGCTCTTTCTGCCTCCCTCTTGTGCCATTGGCTGTGAAGCTTTGCCTCTTCTTCTTTCCGCCTGTCTTTGTTTGTCCCGGCGTTGCACTTTAGTGGGGTAGAAGCCTCCCCCCACCACCTTTTTTTTTTCATTTTCAGTAAAGCAAGAGAGAGCAAGAGAGATAGAAGGGGGAAAAAAAGAGACTCAAGACTAACGGGGAGAGTGCAGGAAAGAAAGTGTGCAGTGCAGAGAGAGGCATGCTTCCCTGCTTGCTCTGAGCAGGACACAGCAGGACCTTGCAGGAGACTCTTTCGGGCTCAAGGCAAGCACAGCAAGGGAAGCGGACTGTAGAGGAGGCAAGGGAGAGAAAAAGGTGTAGCAGAGGGAAGGGGAGGAGGAAAAGAAGGGGGAGGGGAAGGAAAGAGGGGAGAGGAGAAGGGGAAAAGAAGCCTGGAGGATTAAAAAAAAAGGGGAAAGGAAGAAAAAAGAAGAGGCAGACGAGGAAGAGATTTACCCCGGGGAACGGCAGCAAAGGGGCTGAAGCAATGTCACCGCGGTGGTGGAGCTAACGAGGCAGGGAAGTAGTTGTCGTTACCGAGGCGAGGATGTCTGCCTGTGTGAGTATTCCTCTATTCTCCATCCATCCATTTCTTTAGTTAAAGTCATCCATTACTGCCCAGCATCACTCTTTCTATCCTATCTGCTGACTTCTAACTTCTTCTGTTCTCACACTACACTTGGGTCTGCTTTCATTCATTCACCTGCCTTTTTTTTTCTGCTCATTTACTTCTCAGACTCCTGCTGTGTTTTTGACTTCAAGCTGTGCATGCCATCCCTCTGTCTCTCTCTCTTCCTCTCTCTTTCTCTCTCTCTCTCTCTCTCTGTGTCTCTCTCTCTGGTTAGCCACAAGGTGAAGGGATGCAGGCTATCGGCAGCAAGACTGCAGCTGGAGTCACTGAGACAAGAGCAACACGTTCAGAAAGAGAATCAGATAGGAATGAGAAACCAAGCAGAAAGAGATAAAGTAAGCGAGAGAGAGATTGAGAAAGACAGGATTAAAAGGGCCCCGTCGTGCTGCTGGAATTTTTCAAAGTGTGTGTCATGGTTGTTCGGAGCTGTTTGATATTGCGTTTGGATTAAGTGTGTGTATGGGGGTGGGGGGTGGGTGGGAGGCGGGTGTATTCTGCAATGCCAGAATGTTGCTATTTTCGAGTGCATCTTGTGTTGCCACCTGGGTTGGTTTAAGTGACAACACATTGGTGAAGGTTTATGGTGATTGTAATCATGCATGTGTACACGACACATTTTCCTGCCTATGTGGAGTTTTCTTCTCTTCCTCCTTCCAACCAGAGGAGGAAGAACAAAAAGCTGGTGTTGATGAATTGACTTCCACCACTGGGGAAAAAAACTTCTGCTTGTCTTACTGTCCCTGCAAGGATTGAGACAATACCGTTAAAAATCGCACAATTCTTTGTTTGCTGTAGATTTGCTGTGTGTGTGTGTGCTTTTCTTGCCGTTTAAATGCTGCTTCTCCTCACTAATGGCTCATGTGCACAGACACATAATAACACACTTCTACAAATACACACTGGTTGCACATTTCATTCATATTCATTAGTGGGCAGCAGAGGGACTCTTGCCTATTCCCTCCAGCTCTCACTTATTTCCACCAACTGCTGACCTTCTGTGGACAGCTGTGGCATACAGAGGAGAAGTGAGGAGAAGATAAAAAGACAAGAGAAGAGAGGAGACACGGAAGCCTCTAGTATCATACATTTTTCAAAGCTCAACACATTGTTCTGATCTCCTCCCATTTATATCAATACAGTGAGTTTGTATGAGCAGGTTTGGCTTGTGGCAGCCACTCCTCAAGCGTATTTGCTGATGTCAAGGCCCCTGTAGCCTTAATTAACATGCAACATGTCCCTCTGATGGTCCACAGGGACGGGGCCCCAACACCTAGGCCCACTCAATAGATGCCAGAGTGATTGATGGCTTTTCCTCCCTCCTCCTGCACCGATTTGAGCCCTCTACCATCACCTCTCTTTCCTTGCAAGTCATCGCTCCTTTCCGTCAGCTTCTTCCATTTACCCACAATCCATCATTCCCACCTCTTCACACACACATTTATGCAGCTTTTGTCAGGATATCTCCACCTAGCCTCTTAGAAACCCTCATTCTGTAAAGGGTCATTATGATGGTCAAGGTTGGGTCCCAGCTGTCTCATTCTCAGTTGCTCAGAGTCAAATGTCAGACATTAACTCTCACACAGTCAGAATTACAGCATCTCTTCCTCCTTTCTCACTCTTCCCTTCCTCTCCTGTCGTCTTGCTCTCTGTTCTCTTACATTAGCATTGTTAGGCACACCTGCTATAATCCTTGTCTTTCTGACAGATTACTCCTCCTGCCCTCCTCATAGATTCCCTTTCTTGCCCCAACAGCCAATAAATCTCTTGCCGATAAAACCTTCTCCGGCCCAGGCCGTCGCACAGAGAAATGTGGGATGATGCTGATGTTCGCTGATCATGCAAGGCTTAACACAGCATGCAACCTGAATGCAACACACCGCAAAGGAGGCCACTATTTAAAAGGAATATATTTGAATACTTAAATATTTTCTGTTTAACAAAGGCTTTGGATTATGTTTTCAGTAGACCACCTGCTGACATGTTTACAGGAATGAATGTAGAGAGTAAATTACTGGCTAACCTCCTGTTAGTTTTTACTTAGAATCAATGTCACATTTAATTCAAATCAGTTATTTTAAAGATGCACAGCCATCACTTTCCATGATTACATTTCAAATAATCCCAACTATATGATCAGAATACAGCAGGACTTTTCTGGTTTTCGTTTGAATCTTAAAAGATTACCGGCTAATCAAAACTGAAGAGAACTTTCTTTCGATGAATAATTCATGAGCTGAATAATTTCAGTCATAAAAGTTCTCCTTTTTTTTAACATTTATTAGCTCTGTGGTATGGGTGACACGGGCAGCTGCTCAGGCCGGCAACTTGCCAGGAGCGGCACGGAGCTCCAGCATAGAAGGATTTGGATTGGTGATGTTTGCAGAATCACTCTTCTATCGCTCATCTGCACATCACCATGAGGGTCAATTAACCTTGTCAGAGTGGGCGCCCTGACTGGAGCATGTGAGCTTGGCTGGCTTCTGCCCAGACAGCACATAAAGCTACACAGGAACCCAATTCTTTGTTGAACAGAAATAGTCTGTGCATCACTGCGTGGTGTTTTATAAATCAGTAATGTGTTGGCTTCCACATTGTGTGTAGGACAGGGGAGTGACACACGTGAGTCTGCCTTTCCCCATTTAGTTAAAACAGTAAATTGATTTAAATAAATTGCACCAGCTTAGTTTAATCAAATCTGAGTGCATGTGCTGTGTGTGTTTAAGCTCCTACTTTTTGTTTTTCCATGGAAGTGAAAATGATGGAATATCCCACTTAAATGATGGTGCAATGAGATCTGATGCCTAAGTCACATAGAACACCGGGTGTCATGTTATATTGGTAATTCGATAGTGATTTTATGTGATAGGTTGATAGAAACTAATTGGTGGTGGTCTCATCCTATAGAAAAAGTAAATATAATCTCCCTCTATTTTCTCTGGAGAATCTAAAAAACTCAGTTTTTGCCTTGACAAAAATGCATGTTCAATACCTTTGTGAATGTGAAAGAAAAATATATAGTACATTCTGCAGTTTAAGTTAGTGAACAGCACTTCAAGGGAATCAGTATATCCACATAGGGACCGAGAGAGGTTACATTTCTGTACTGTACATGTGCAGGGAACATGATTTATGGCACAAGTAGCTAATTAGGTTACATGCAAACGGTATGATCCAAACTGCTGTGTGTAGAGCTCAGAATAACTCCATGCCAACTCGACACCAAGTCCCTGCGCTCGCTCACACTCTCCGTCGATCCCGCACACACTTTAGTAAGATGCATGAATGGGGGCGTCTCACTGAAGTGACATCTCACTGAAGCTTTGTCTGAGTGGAGAATATTGGCGCTTCTGAACAAAAACACACACACACACATTCTCCACAGCAGTGTGATGTATAAATGATCAAGAGCAGAAAGAACTGCAGGACATCATCTTTCTCCCTCTGCAGCCCACCCTCGTCTCACACACATATACTCTTATGTCTTTCCATCTCCATCTATCCCTGCCTTTAAATATGTAATGAAATACGACGAGTGTTGACACACAGATGCTGTGTGTGCTTCCTCTGCATGTTGCCCCTCCCTCTCTCGGTTGCCTCTCCGCCACAGCAAATGCCTGGAATTAGGTCACAAAGCTGCATCAACATAAACTGAAGTTGTGTTTCTGCCTTTCAGTAAAACAATGTTTTCACCATCAGCTTTGTAAATAAAAAGAGGATGCAGAGGATGTGTCAATAGGAGTTACAACTGCTACTCTAAACATTCTCATTAACATTATTTGCTGAAATTACACATATAGTAGCACCCTGTACAGTTTAACACACCATAAACAAAAGTTTTATTTTAATATCTACTTGATTTTGTCTTATTTCTTGTCCGCTTCTGGCAATATCAGTGATTATCTGTGTGTATCTGACTGCCTGTAAGTGTGTATACTGACACTGGGAATATATGTCATGTGGCACCAATTACACAGTGAGGGTCCTCCTCTGGCCCCCGAGTGCTCATTTTGGTGCTCATCTTAGCGTTGTAAATAAGTTTACAGTGTTGAGGTTAATTACACATAGACATTTAACATTAGGCCTAATGGCCCTGGGCCGTGACTAATTGACCAGGTCGCAGAGGGGTTTACCATGTTCAGCTGTCACACTGCGGGTGGGAGAGGTTTTAGTGATGCTGCTCATGTTTACTCTTCAGTTAGGTCCAAGAGGCTACTTCAGAGACTAGTCATTAGATCCTATTTTACACTGATATTTTAGGAAATAGGTTCATTTGGTTTCTTAGACAAGAAATTCCTAATTTATTTTGAGCCCAAGTTCTAATTATATATCGTACATGAAGGGACGACAAATTGCAAAAAAGAACGTCAAGACATGTTTATGTTTTATAACTCGCCATCACAGACAAAAGTCATCTAATGGCCTATTCGAACCATTGTGGTGGTTGAGAAGGGGAGGGGGGGGGTGATCATCCAAGAAAAAAAATTTGATTAAAATAATTCATTTACAAGAAAAATAAGTCAAGGTGTAAATTTTGGAGAAAAAGCCTTGAAAGTTAGTGTTTCTGGTCATGGAACTACATCACATCCCTCTGCAGGGTTGAGCCAGCCTTATCACAGTACACGTGCTTCAGTCTGCAGTCTACAGTGGATGACTTAATCGGATTATTCTTTGCATTTGGATTTAGCAGCATGGAAATTATTCACCATACTTATGATTTTACCCCAGAATCATCGTATCATTATTTGGCTGAGTTGATAGCTTTTGTGCATGAGGAACTACAAATGAGTTGACACAGTATAATTTTGCTGGTTGCCTCTACAGGCAATTAAAATAGGCTTTGTTAAACAATAGGGCATAATGGGAAGAATCTGGCTGCCCATCAAATTCAGTAATGTGTGAAACTCCTCTGAATTTCTCAGTCTGACATATTTGCATGCATGTTGTTTTTTTGGGGGGAGGGGGGATTCTCTAAATGTAGATGTTTATAATGTATTGGTGTTAAATAAATCCAAGTTCTACTTAATCAAAATATCTAAAATGGGAAACTGTGTCCAAACTTTCGACTGGTGATGTATGTCTCTTCCAAAGCAGACAGACATGCTAAACAAACATATGTAATATAGGCTGAAATATTGGTAGAAATAGGAACATGTCAAATTAGAATTTTTATTTTATCCATTTGTACTTCATCTTGTTTTGTTTTGTTATCAAATTTCATTGTATTAAGGTTGATCGCTACCTCAAAAGTCCAGTATTGGATGTCCAGCCTACGAAATGTAACTATAAATACCAGAAGATTTGTCATCACACCACATCAAGACGGCAGTAAACTGAAACTACTGTCTGCCATTAGTTTTGTACAGTTTGATACAGTTTACTTTGTGACTCCTCTATCAGTTTTATCTTTGACTTTTATAACCTTTTTTATAATCACTGTATACTATTACAATAAATTGCACTTAACTTCACTAATGTGTAGCACGCTGTTTTCTGCAAACACAATTATCAGCACTTAAGGGGCCCACTTTTAATAATCTGCTTCTTTGCAGCAGTGTTTATGGCCTGCATGCACGATATGAATACAAGAATTTCAATTTATGTGTTTGTCGATTTGCCAGCGCAATGTTTTATTCATTCATTTTGTGCCTTAGAGTGACACTTTATGGTGTGGTTTTCTCGCTTAGCATCAATTACCTGCTTTTTTTAATTGTCATGAATATTATTATAGCTTTGCCTGTAATCCTCATAGGTTAACTTTGTGCGGATAATACTATTCAAGCTGAGAGTTTTCTTTGCTCAGGATGATTTCTTATTGGGTCAGGTTTTTTTTAAGGAAAGCAAGCATACAGACTCCCACCAATGTGAGTGGTTTCATATAAATATACCTGACAGTTGATCTGTTATTCTCTTTATTCAAGATTCAAGATTCAAGATGCTTTATTTATCCCGAGGGAAATTACTGTGCAACAGTTAAAGTGAAAATATGTA
>JBBBVU010000007.1:22406309-22423755 GCA_037177055.1 Atherinosoma microstoma
TGTGTGTGTGTGTGTGTGTGTGTGTGTGTGTGTGTGTGTGTGTGTGTGTGTGTGTGTGTGTGTGTGAGAGAGAAAGAGAGAGAGATAAAGAGAGAGAGAGTGTGTAGATGCATTCGTCGCCTTGCATGTTCCCCTGTGAGTTGCAGACTCACCATAGACTTTGATTAATGACACCTACAATTAATCAAGTGTCTGTAGCGGGAAGAAAGTGCATTGGCTCAGAGCAGGAGCCATGCAGAAAATTCAACTCTCTTTACAGACGGTGCACCCAGCAGCACATGAGCAGAGGGGAAAGAAAGCAGAGAAAATGTGACATTTCCTGGGTCTTTGTTTGTTTGTCGTTTCATTTCTTAAGAAACAGAGCAGGTAATTTTGAATTAAAGAGACTATTCTCTAAAAGATTAGCCCATGGGTCGCTCGTTTTCACAGACCATAGCAACATATAATTACATCCAAAGAATATGAAACAGCAACTGCGTGTGTGTGAAGCGTGAAATGAATGTTGGGGACAGGTTGGGGATAGGATTGTTAAGATTAATCATTTGACAGCTGATACAAATTGTTTTTAAGAAAAAAAAAGTCAAATTTAACAGGATTTCAGTCTTTGAATTAGCACAAATTCTGTAAATCTATCCAAGAATGTTCATTATATCCTTTCATAAGATCCTCTGTCATAAAACAAATATTTCAAAAGATTTTTTTATCTGATATATCCTGTGTTAGCTCAATGATATTTCAGTGGTTACTTTGCCCAATTAATTTTTTTTTTTTTGCATCCTAGCAAAAGAAAATGTTAATAATTTAATCAATTCCAGGGCAAAGACAATGTAACACAACCAGGACACACCAGAAAAGGCTACCACCGCCGGTTGATGTTACCCCATTCACTGATTAAAGTCAGCTTGAATATCAGCTGATACCATTGATCCTGTGAATCCCTTGTAGTAGTTTTCATATCTAATCAACCAAATGATGTCCCTGCTTAAACCCAACCAGCGAGTGGCAAATGTTTTATGGATGTGTACTGATGTTTTTAATTAAATGTAACCCAAAAGAAAAAAAAAAGTGTGAATGTCCGACTTGCGCCTCCCTATTGTCAATAAATAAATAAAATACAAATAATTAGCCAAATAATTTTTTCTGTGACATTAATACGTTGGGATTAAATCCCACATGTACCTTCCTGCTATATTATATACCCAGTATTTAAAACCAGATCTGTGGCTGAACCCAGTCCAACACAGATCCATAATTAACTCCTGCAAAAAAAGATTTTGCTAAGAACAACAGTGCTCAGTTGTTTCAGAAAAAGTAGAACTACAATCTTTTTTTCATCCTTTTTGTTCTGAGTTTTACACCTTCAGCAGAAACATGTGACTTTCTGTGAATCCAACAGACAAAAGCACAGAGGACTGATAAAAGTTTTTTGTGGTAATTATTATAGTAGCAAAAATCTAAAATGTTACATTTGATATAACAAAATTATTTGTATTATTAGTGAGTTTCAACTGTTGGTATTTGAAGAAAAAAAACTCACATTGTTTATTAGTGTATGGACCATACTAAACTTAAACCAAATCTTACTTTCTCCTGTCCCCATTCATATTCTGGTTGCTTTCCTCTTTTCCCCTCATATTTTGTGCTTCCATTTTTCCCCTCATCTTTCTTTCTTTTTTTTCCATTTGTTCCCCACTCTGTGTTCTCTTCATACCCTTTCTTTCTTTTCGTCACTCTCCTTTCTCAGATTATGGCTGAAAGAAAAAGTGCCAAGGCTGCAGCTGGCAGCTCCTCCCAGAATGGCTCTGATGTACCCCTACAAGGTATGCACACACACACACAAACACACACACTTATAGTCACAATTCCATCACTTCAGACAACTCGACAATGACAATCACCTCCTGGAGACGTAATGTATATTAACAGTAACCAGAACTTGGATATTCCTAACCACCTACCATGACCCAACCCTATAGCCCTGATCTTAAAATGTCCTAACGTTCATTACATATACTTTTTTTTTTCCATAAAAGGGAGAAAAATGTCATTGTGACAGTTTAAACTGATTTACTTCTTCACAGCATGAGTAATGCAACACGATACACAAACACTCTTTCCCAGAGTCTTGTTCCTCTGTAGTTCGTGGATTTGTCATCTGTGTGTTATCTCCCCCTTTGTGGTCTTTTTTTTTCTCATTACAGAATTCCTTCACATCCAAAACCACTTACATGAACAATTGTTATTAGGAAAAATATCACTGTTTGGTTCAATTACATACAGATAATGCTGACTCCAGAACAACTGCTCGCTCAACAATCATACTTTCCTTCTCACGGTGCCAGCTCTTTGCACTGTTATCCCTTTTGCTAATTCCCACTGCTATTTTCCGTCAGTCCCAAGTAATTATTGGAAAACAGAAAAAAAGGGTCCAGGGCAATTCATCCTCTGCTATAACCTCAGCTGCTGCACGTATCTGCTGAGTGAAAGGGAAAACAGCGCAGGGCATCTGAATATAAAAGAACCATATCAGCCTCTCACTTACAGAGACAGTCCACCTCATTAAAACCCAATTAGTGTTTCTTTGAGGCAGCGCATGGTGCTCCACAGCCCCCATCCCAACCCCAGGATCAAAGAACTCAACTGCTGAAAAATCCCTTGCATCTTTTAAGCCTGTAACTTTCCCTAACTCAGGGAATTGTCATTTTAAAAAGAAGGCAGTTAATATGCAATGAGAGGTGATTGCTTAGCAGTAGAACGACCAGTCCTTTACCTCTAAAGGTTGGCTAGAGCTGGTATTACAGGGAATGGGAAACAGTTCTTGTTACTGACTGAATTACAGTAGATTTGGACCCCGCGTTGGGACACAATTGAAGAGATTAGATTGAAATGATTTGGAAAGAGCACCAGAACCAGGATAATGGCCCTGCTGTTTTCATTGCGTCTGGCCTGACTGAGCTCTACTTTAAAATGGAATCAGAGTATGAACAACCTTTTATAATCTATTGTTCATGTTACTACACCAGGACAGTAGCGATATACATACATGTGAGATGTTAGGGGAGTACACTGTTAAAAGTGAGTGCAGGCAAAAGCTATCGTCTCCATCTAATCATATTTCAGACTAATTCAATCCTTTTTATGGCTCAGCTTTAATCAGGTTAGTTGACTGGTTTCTATTATAATCATGTCACCCAAGCCTATGATATCACAGTTGGTGATGTTACAGGTGCGACCGAGCACACCTCTGAAGCGTGAAATATTCAACTTGAAAGGGCAAGACATAGAGCAACATGTCTGCAGCTGTTGTCAGTATTTTGAATGGGATTTTCTGTCCTTTTCAGCACAGTGTTGCTTGCATTGTTTCACGTTATAATGCAGAGGATTTACAACATTAAGCTATAATTGACTGCTTTTGGTGTTTTGAATTGTGCTTTGTCAGAAATCATCCCAACCTTGTAAAGCTAATTGTCTGTCGTGTCAATAGTGAGTTCCTGAGGGTGTTAGCGCCTGTGATAGCCGAGATGCAGGTGATAGCTTTGATCATTCATTGTGTAATGCGGTCTTCTCTGCCTATGGGCTGTTGTATAAACAAACGCAGCAGGGTATTGCATAGAAATTGCCCAGCTCTCTGATATTCACCGTGCTTCTGTGTGCTTTTCATGCTCTAATCACGTCTAGAGTAGCACAAAATATTCAAATATTCACCAGTGTTTGTTTACTTTTCTGTTTTAAGTCAATTATCATGTGTGGACTCCACTTTTGAAAGTTTGAGTTAGATGCTGTCCTGTGATAGAAAAAAAAATCCTTCAGATGATCTGAGTGTGTTCTCTAATATGTGCTTGTGTGGTTCCTCTGTAGAGTTTCCCATGCCAAAGACTGAATTGGTGCAGAAGTTTCATGTGCTGTATCTGGGAATGATATCCGTGTCTCGCCCTATAGGTAAAACTGAAGCCGTACTGATATCCGCACACATAAGATTTCATGCCTTCTGTTGTTGATTCCTCAAACTACTAACATTTCAGATTCCCCTCTTCCCTCTCCAGGTATGGACATTATAAATGGGGCCATAGAAAACCTCCTGTCGTCCACAGGCAAAGAAGACTGGACTCCTGTCATACTGAGTATTGCTGACACCACGGTAGCAGTCATCAAAGAAAAGGTAAGGGAATTTTTCTTGTTGTCATGGGGATAAACAAATTATTAAAAGATAGAAAAGTGCATATCAATTAGGAAAAAAAGGCTATAAAACCACTAATTCTCCTATTTGATTGTCATCCAGGAGGAGGAAGAGGAGGTGCTGGTGGAGTGCCGCGTTCGTTTTTTGTCCTTCATGGGAGTGGGACGGGATGTGCACACATTTGCCTTCATTATGGACACTGGGAACCAGCATTTCCAGTGTCACGTGTTCTGGTGCGACCCCAATGCAGGCAGCGTCTCTGAGGCTGTGCAGGCAGCTTGTGTGGTAAGCTCTGAAACAGAAGCATTAAAGAAACAAATGGCGGCTTTACAGGGATTATTTGCAGGATTTTGATATGTTGCCTGTGACAAGCTGTAGCTTCCTTCATAATTGTCTTTGTTTTGTATTTGTACCTTTATGGGCTAAAACATTTTAGAAACAGACAAAGAGGGGAAATGTTTGAAACATATTCTCAACAGGATTCTGTTTAATCAATCTTAAGCGTTCATCCATTTATACTGATACTTTCTCACATGACCTTATCCTCTTCTTACTCAGCTCCGGTACCAGAAGTGTCTGGTAGCACGGCCACCCTCCCAGCGCGCTGGCTCTTCTTCCTCTCCCTCTCCAGACTCAGTGACCAGGCGGGTGACCACCAGCGTGAAACGCAGTGTCCAGTCTCTCATAGACACTCTGAAACCCAAGAAACAGTCATCAGAACTGCCCCAGCAATGACCGGCACCACTGACCACCTCACCCCGCTCCAGCCTGGAGGCCACTCACACAACAGCCACAACACTTAATGAGTACCAGCCATGGTAACTTATGATGTACATAGAGTATAACAAACACCACTGCGAGCAAAGGAAAGAAGAGCAATCCTTAGGTATGCTTGATGATGCTTAAAAATAGAAAAAAAACCTCACCTGTTTTGTGTGAAGGAATAGAAAACCTGGTGTCACTGGTAGAACTTTGACCTTTGAACGCTGTTTTGTCCAAGTGAAACCCACCTCCTGCTTGTGGATTTCTACGCTAGATGAATTACTTGATCACACTCTACGGGCAAGATTATCCAGAAGAAGAAAAATTCTCATTTCTATTCACTGACTGGTTATGGAGCAACTCATGGCTGACTTTTTTTTTTTTTTTTCCATCTCTGTCTCCTTCTGGATTCCTGGACTGGATGAGTAAAAGTAGCCCTCCAGAACAAACAAAAAAAAAGTTGTTGTCTTGCTGTCATGAGGATTTAAGAGGAAAATGAGAAAAATCATCAAAGATCAAACAGACAAGACCCGTCATCAGCCTGTAGCTGCCCAGCAGATGACATGACAGACTAGACAAAGACAAACACAAAAGATAAATTTTTCATGATGAATGAAGTGACTGTAATAATGAAGTGTATGTAAATGATTGTGTGTAGAAAGAGAGAAAAAAGGGCAAAAACGTGTAGATAAAGTCTGAGGGAGAGGTGCTATGGTGGTGACAGAAATGGGGTTTGATTTTTGCATGTTTTCTTGATGGGGGTATGTTTAATGTTGATGAAATGAGGGTCTTTATTAGAAGACTGGTGAACACACACAAAAACTAGACGCCATCAACATAACTCTTCTTCTTTTGTCCACGACTGGATTTACACTGGCACAAGAACATCCCAGTTCATAACCCAACTAACACATTGCCCCATATACAAAAACACAATAAACGATTGTCAGTTTTTACTTTGAGATCTTTAATGAATGGGTTAATCAGCAAAAAGAAAGTTTAATGGTTTTTTTATGTATTTAGAAGCTTAAGATTGTAATTTTTTCTTTTTAATGTAGAAAAAAAAAACTAACTTAAAAAGCTCAAGAATGTTTCATTGCTAAACAAATTCATCAGGAATTTTTATTTATGCAGATGCAAGAAAATTCAAATCCAGGCTTTGACATTGACAGATGTGAAACACTTGTGGGCATATGCACAACGGGACCTGTTCCTGTGTGTTGATGGTATGGAAAAGTGTGTGTCATATACTAAGGATTAATCTTATTTATATTAACTGTATTTTTCCTCATCCTCAAAAGAAAAGCCAGTGTATCCCCACTCACACTCAAAATACACGCACACACATAAACATACACGTAGCAGTAAAAGAAATGAAGTCTTCTGTCAAAAACTTTATACAATCTTATGAGCTCTTATGGCTCAAGGCCACCACCTGCACTCAGTATGAACTCTGTGAATGCAGTCGAAGTAAAGAAAAAAAAACACACCAAAACATTATTTCATTTCTGTCTGGCACCCATCATCTCTACACATGTAAATGTAATCTGTTGTGACAATAAATGCATTACCGAAAGAAAAAAAGAGAGCAGCCTCTTGACTGTCCTTTAATTTTTCTGAATATAGTCCCAGGGAATGACATTGGCCAGCAGTGAATATATGGCAGCCTGACTTTATTGTGACTGTGGCAAGGTTGTTCTTTATGGCACACAAAGACCCCTGTGATCGTGACAAGTAATAACAGCTCCAATAACAGATAGGTTGACATGACATTCAGATGATCTGTGCGATTTGGCAGTACAATAACACTGTATGCATTGTGAATTTAGTTGTAGATATGCCCAGCTTTATTTAAATATACAGTGGTTTGGGAGGTCAAATCAGATGACGGCCTTTGTCCATGGCATCCTTGGAGAGACCACGGGATATAGCTTGAGCTGGCGTCCTCCACCTGTTGTGGCCGAGGCTGGGACTGAACCCTGTCCGGCTGTGCTGGGGTGGGAGGCAATTAGGGAAGTCAACGGTAGGCAGGACGAGTAACATAGGCTTCAGTACCTCTGGCTGAGCTCTACGTGGACGAACAACTGGAGTCACAGGGGTAGCAGGAGTACAGACAGGATGTAGAGCAGAGGTGATGGAGGTGATGCTTTCAGTGGATGTGCTGTTTTCTATTTTAGAGGAAGAGGAGGATGTGGTGGAAACTTGTTTGAAATAGGGGAGGGAGCTGGACACAGTGCTCTTTAAGGCTTGCGAGTGCAGTGCTTTGGGTTTCCCTAAAGGATGGAAACAATGAGATTGGAGGGACGACTAGATGTTAGGACAAAAACAGCAAGTCATTGCATGATGAACTGCTTCTACTCAGACTAAACTTCATTTCTTGCTATTCCTCATTATCTGTTAAGCAGTCAGTTAGCTTAGCTTAATATAAAAACTGAAAACTGTGGGAAAAAGCCAGCCTGAATCCCCCAAAGGTAAACAAAAGTCATGGTTCTGGATTTGTAAGGAGGCTTGAAGGCAGACTTTTTTTCTTTTTCTTCCATAGAAAGAAGCAGACTAAGCTCTGCAGATGCTTGTTGGAAAGAGATCAACCTTTTCTCTGCAATTCCACCGTCTCCAAGAAAGGAAAAAAGTGTATTTATATTCCTTAAATTAGCTATAGTACATATGACTGACTTAAGAAGTAGGAAAGAAGCGGCCACACATACCTTGTGATGATTGCTTGAAGTACTGAGGTCCACACGAAACAACACTTTTGCTACCCTTAGTTTGCAGGTTTTGGCTTTGCACATTCAGAGAGGTATGGGACTGAGAGTTGCGAGCATGGGCCGTTTTTTTCATCTTATTGCCACGTCCATGGTGCTCTTTTCTGGTCAAGTGGTTTGAGCCGATCCTGTCCAGGATGCCTTTAGCATTTGCTCTGGCAATGACTTCTTCTGGTTCCTCTTTGATCACTGGCTCAGGCTGTGAATATGGATAATGGATGGATTTTTCAAAACATTTATTTTCAAAAACATAAACAAGTCACCATGACGGTGAAAATTAATTGATGACTTCAACATTTCATTCAAACATTCAACCGCCATCCAAGCTTGAGATGATTGTGACCCATTATATAATATAATCAACAATCAGTTGTTATACTGACTACATTGTTTATAGAGGAGAGGGGAGAGCCATGGTGTCCTTGCTGTTTGCTGCTGGGTCACCTGCTGCCTCAGCAGCAGCCCACACTGCAACCCTCTGCTCTCCTCAATGCTTGAATTATTCACAAGCACAGTGTACACTACTGGGACATGCAGCCTATGTGAGTTTTTGCGTGATTTTTTTTTTTTAGTACTTGCTCGCACTTTCGTGCAAATCCCATCAGGTATTTGTACAACATGGCTTTAAATTAGTGTATACGGGTATATATTTGCATAAAGAAGTATTAAAGTCCATATAAGTGTATTTTGCATATCTGTACATGTGCATGGATAGACTCTAATTAAACAGCTAAACATTGTTTTTAGAGGCTCCTCTGTTATGCAGTCTTTGGCGGACGCCGTGAACTTCATTGATGCTAACTCATACAGACAGGGGGCGCTGAATTATTCAACAGACACTCTGCCTTGCCTTCCTTTCTTCCCCCTCACCCCGGTAAATCTCACTTCCTATCCATCTCCACTAACCAACGGTGCTATACTTTGTAAATCTCTGAAGTCCCTCTACATCCTACCAAACTTACACCACAGCATTTCCTGGAACTGAGCTTAGTTATTATTCAATTTTTGCATCCAAGATCATTACAGTGCAGTGCTCTGAATCTTGTATTAATGTTGTCCAAAGCCATCATTTGTCAGTAAGTGTCATTTAAATTCAGGTTCAAATGTCATGTAACCTGCTTTCTTTGAAAATTAGGTCAAAAACACAACACAGGATTGTCTTTATTGTCCCAAGCTGTTCCTGTATGGAAAGCTCATAAAAAACATTACAGTGCACATCTACGACAGCCGATAGCATTCAAACACTTATATAATTGCTGTTTTTATGACACTTTTCAGAGTGCCACAATAACTTTTGATTAGCTGAGTTTATTGGCGGCAGGGAGGGGGAAAAAATCCTGTTTGAGGCACCATTACAGCAGTTTGATTATCTTTTCATTCCTATCTGTGGAGGTATAAAACATGATGGATGGCTAGAGAGAAACAGACACAACAGTGTGAGAAAGCTCCGTCATTCCCTCTGGGGGTACGATGGCTTAATAACTTGCATCAAAAGCATAAGAGCAGATTTCATAATGCGAGGAGGTATGCCATAAACCTTGAAGATTATGAGGATGTGGGGAAGACGGGTCACAAAGACTTGATGAGATTCTAGCTCCTCTAACTGTCCAGTATGTCTCTCAGGTAAAGAAGGAAGGTGGGACAGGCAATTAGAAGATGAGAGGATGGATTTGGCTGAAATATAAAACTGAGGGACAGATTTTATGAAACTATGAAATCCTATAACTAGAAAATACCATAGAGCTACAGCACTTCCCAATTATCTGTGTGAGAAAATGATCAGAAAGCTTCTATCAGATACAAACATGAATTTGCTATAAATACCAATTTGTTCAATAACTCATCTATGTCTCATTTTTATTTCTAATTCATGAAATCTTAATGGATGCACAATATTTACCCACATAAATTTAAATTACTCATAGATTATCTTTGTTATGTGGAATGAAATCCAAAACCACCAACAGTATTATTCTAACACACTCTGAAGCTGCAAACATTAACCATCCCTCATTTTCATCTTTTTAATCCAGAAACACTAAAACATCTAGACTTTGTGGTGTTTTCCACTACGGCTGGTTTTTCAATGTCCACATTTTCCCTGTGACTTATTTCCACCCAAATCTGTTGTGAGTTGTGAGTGGACTCAGGGGAAGGGAGTTTCTCAGCTAACATAAATATAACACCTCGCCCAGCGTTTCTCCTAAATGTAGTCTCCATGTGTGTCAGAAACCATACTCACATATCCTATGTGCTCCACACATTTAAAGACTAAAGTGTAGAAGTTCAGCACATGGTCAGTTCCAGGGCTAATAATGGGATTTTGAGACAGCTTGCCAGGATAAGATGCTACATTTGTCTCTACTTATCTTTTCAGTTGCATTTCCTAAATGCAAAAGCAGCAGTGGGCAAGTGGTATCATTATTTTAAAGGGCGTAGCTCCCAACATTCCCGTACAAGAAGTGACGTCAGATTTTAAAAAGTTTTTTTTTTTTAAAACATGTTGACTTTCTATGTCTTTATGACATTACTTTTGGAGACAGCAGCTAGAGGTCAATAAGAAAACCCAGCTAAGTTACATGTTATGTTGGCTTTAAACTAGAAGCATTGGTGTTTACATTTTCTTTACAATTCAACTGGAATTTTATACCACTCATATACAGTAGTTATAGCTATACTCAATAGAATATTACATTTCTTAATTGACTATATAGTTATGCAGTAGGCTGGTCTAGGATCAGGGTAGAAAATATGGTATTAAATGATACTGATGTTTATTTTTAACCCTTCAGCCTCTGCTAGAATAGTAAGGTTTCAGCTTAAGTGATGCTAACCTCTTTGTTAAGAACAGCCAGAAAGCAGCCGTTGCTGTGCTCTGAAGCTTCCAGGACGAAGAAGGGCTCTGCTTCCTCTGTGGTCTCTCCATGGTCATGGGAGATGAAAGGACAAGGACCTGGCCTGGACAAAAGATGTAAAAACAGCAAACTACAGTCTTAAAGATATACACAGCTGCTTAAATAAAACCTATCCTATACAAAGTCAACAGTGCACTAAAGTCAGGCTAAGGTATTGGTACAACTGTTTAATTCTTAGATATTTCATGTAATCAGTTGGTTTTACAACAATTAGGATAAAAAAATCTAAAAGATGAATAATAAACTAGCTTTTTTTCCATTTGCTTTATAAATGACTGATTATGTGATTATCAGTAATTCTGAGTTTTTTTCTTGTAGATTTGCAAATACTATTATTGTTTAGTTTCGGAAATACACTCAGCAGCAGATGTCTATGTCGGTGTGATCCATACCAATAATGCTACTTGTGTTTTATTTATACTAGCCTGCGGCATTGCCAGCACACCAGGACAGCTTGCAGCAAAGAGGAGTCAGTCTTGTTAAATTTGATTCCACAGGAATGGTGAAACTTCAACAAGACCTTAGTACTTCACCACACAAATACAAAGAAAAAGAAAAAATGTGCAAAAATAGCAATCGAAGCTGTCTGAAAATCAGTTTTCTTGGGCCTTCACATGGCATTTAGAGATATGAAGTGGCATCTTTGATTATTATTTTCACTGAATCTCCTTCAGCTCCTGCCTAAGGTCTGCAGAGGCTTTGACAGAATCCTGTCTGAAGGGAAATACAAAAGCATCTCGGAAAGCTGACAGACAGACAAGTAAACAGACAGAGACAGATGCCAGACCACACCAGAGTACAGAGACTGGGGCTGACCTGAAGTTTGCTTGTTTTGGTTCCCCCTCCTGATCTGATTGGGCTTTGGCTTGCTCCAGGGCTCTGTTCACCACATCCACATTCTCCTCTGAGTATGACGAACAGGTCGAGTACACTATTGTCAGAACCATAGGAACTACACACAAAAACACGAATTAAGTTGAATCTTCTTTCTACACTTATATTTAATCATTCAGGCTCAGGTTCTCCCTTTGAAGAGATGGGCTCCTGAACATTAATTTCTTCACATTATTTATGCACATTTATTGCTCATTTTATTCAACTGCTGCTGGCTTGTAGATCTGTTAGGCTGCTGGCAGTTTGACTTCCATTAGATGTTTGATTTTTTTCTTCCCCACTAATTATACCCAGACAAAAACAATTAAGACTCTCCTGATAAGAAATTAAATATGTTTCGATGTGGCAAATCAGCTTCAAACCAATGTGAAATATTATTTGTAGGCAAAGAAAACTGAGAAAAGAAGGTGAAAGATCTGAGACATTTAAACACTAATCTCCATATATCCTGATGTGGGTGTATTGTTCTGCAGAAGACATTAAAGAGGTGTGTGTCTCTCCTTGTGTATTTGTTTAAGAGTGTGCCTACATGAAAACCCTGAAATGAGATCATCGACTCAACTGAGCCATAACACTCAATACATACCCACCATTAATTACCAGTTCTATTAGAAAGTATCTACTATGGCAAAAAAGATAGACAAGGGCTGGTCAATAGCAGTGTGATTAGAAGAGTTGGTTTACATTTCCCCCGACCAAGAGACTCAATCACAGACAGAGGAGCATTGAACAGCACAAGATGAACTAAGGCTAATAAGCGTAGCTCATGGGAACCTATTAACACGCTACTGAAAAAGCTATATATTCAATAATCGAAGAGAAAGTGACCAACCACACAATAGAATTGCAACATTTGCATAAACATTCTGTAACTCCACAAAACAGGCCCTTATAACATGACCAGTCTTACCAAATGCTCAAGTGCTAAAGACATGAGCCAGAAATGCTGCAGAAGACGACGGCTGACCACCACGGCGCAACATTAGCATTCCTAATTAAAACTCAGACGATCTCCAAGGAACACTACAGGCTTCAGTCTAATGGTATATGAGATTAGATAATTAGGAAGCCTCACTGTGTCACAAAGTGTGAGAGGCTACACACCTGAGGCTGAGATCATATTGTGCACATGCTTGAGTGTCCATGTGCATGTCTACATTAGAGCAGGTGGTTGTACACTCACACTTCAAGGCATGATCAATATCTTTCGTCTGCTGTGCAACCAGAGACTCCAGTTTGCTCTGGGCTATGGAACCATGGGATAGGTCCTGCAGCAAGCATGTGTCTGAGAAATAGAAGAAAGGAGCGCTTCAGCAGAGCAAAATATCAGTTTAATTAACTGTTCTTTTCAACAAGGTGTGCAATCAACTTTAATATATATGCAATTTGCATAAGTCAATGGATGGGCTTGAGTGAAAATGGAAATTGGAATCCATATGTTTACAAACTATAGACAAAATGTAAAGAGGAGATTTGCATTTAGAAAATATGAGCTTGCACTATCTTATTCTTGCAGCATGTATCCACAACATTCTCAATTTTGTTGCCAAACCAGCAGCATGTAATGTGTGTTATGGACTCAACAGGATGTAGCATAGATTTCTCAAATGTGTATCTTTTAAATCCATGGTTTATGGCATTTCTGCGGTGCACAGATCGCTACCTCCATTTTCTTGCAGTATGAACTCTACGGGGTTGCTGACTGCAGACACAGAACACCTGGGGATCAACAGGATAACTCGCACCTTTTGAAGCCGCTTATCACCACTCTCCAAAGACTGGAAGACCTCCTGTATCAGCTGCACATCTAAGCAGCACACACAAACAGTAAAAAAAAAAAATAACTGAAAAGCTCAGTGACACTCATTTTCTCTGTGCTTAAATTCTATTCACATTGTTCCACAATATTTCTATGCAGAAAACTTCTTTGCCTTGGGGGTATCTTTTGCAATTATGAAAATCTCACCTCAGTTCCATCTTTGTAATTGTCTCTGTAATGACTAGCAGGGGTGGCAGCCATTATCAGCAAATAATATTTAGATACACCCTTAAAACCTCAGAAAACACTACCTGTTTTTGTTTTTAGTATTCTTAAAGGTATATTACTGGCAATTTTAGAATTGGCATCTAGTAGTAAAGATGGTCAAAGAAATGACTTTAAATTTAAAGCACAGTTGTGAATGGACGGTGGCCAAAATTCTTCCAGATATAAACATGTTTTCATTGGCAGGTTGACCCAGTCGCCTCCGATGCAGCAATGACTGCACTAAAGGTGCAGTTCTATGTGACTTTTAAAGCGTTACTATTCCCAAACAATGCTCTAGCACCTATCAAGCAAAGTTGTTAGGTTTTAAAGCTCAGAGGGTTCTCACTTCACACACAAAGTTGTTTGTCATTCAGAGACACCATAGTAAAAATGGTGGCACAAATATAGCAGATGCCATGTACGTGGACCCACAGCAAGTAGATATAAATGAGGAATGGCTCATTCTAAGAGAATAAAGTACAGCAGTTATTTTAGTGAAGTGATAGAAACATAGTTTTTACTGATATATTCCATTTTTTAGAGGTCATGCTGGACTCAAACCTTTGTTTTAAAAGTCATTTTAAAAAAACTTGTTAATGTATTGAAATTAAATCTTAGACATTTTAAACATATTAGGCATTATTTGACTTATGATGCTTGCAGCATGTACCTTAACACTTTGATTGTTCAACACTTTTTTTATTGCATAACAAGCTGGTCTCAGGGATGTAAAACATCTCTTAAACCTCTGGAATTATTATACAAGAGCACTCAAAATCCATGACAAAAAGCCTCGACTGCACCATCAGTGTAACATACTAAAAAAAACTGAGTTTTGATTGTATATGATAAAATATTCCCAACATTGGTCTTGTATTTAAAATTCATCATAACTCTGCTGCTCCTTTTTTAAGGAAATTTGTATGTCTTACATCAGAGAAAACGTCTAAGATGACACGGTCAGCGGCAAGAGGGGAATGTAGTATTTTAGTGGTAACTCTTTTCAATTTTTTTTATTGTTTTTAAAGTCTAACAACTACCTGTCCAGGGACTACAGGTGAATAGCAGCTGCTTTGCTAAAGCCTAACACCAAACAAATTTCCCTTTGAGGTCAAAGGACTGCTGTGTCCCTGTCAAATTAATTAATTAAATCAAATTCATTCATTTATTTTTCTGTCATTGACCTTTGATTTTGTTATGCACTGCACCTTTGAATAAATAAATGAATAATAAACATACATTTTCTGTCAACAACTACATTTTTTCCATTAAAACTCTGTTATTTGAATTAGTAGTTAAGGAGCAATGAGGCTTCTTTTTTCTGCTGTAATATGAAATAAAAGAAAAAGACAGAATATGATGTCATTAAAATGACTAAAACAAGTATTTTCTATACTTCCATTCCTTCTCCTCTTCTAACTCTAATTAAAAAAATGAAACACTCTCATGGACACATCCATTTTGTGCTTACTCTTGCAGCCCATGGTGGAGACTGTGAGCTGTAGCTCCTCCCTCTGAGCATCTGTGCAGTCGCTGACACAAACGTAGACTTTTGACTTGCTGTTGTTGTTGGCTTTATAAGTCTGTGCAATAAGGGAGGCTGTGTGGGAGATTGTGAGGCCAGAGAAGCAGCCCACCATGAGCACATCTCCTTCCTCTGGTAACAGGGAGCACACTGCATTCGGGCCCAGGCTGCATGATTTATCCTAAAGACGCAATGAGTTCATTTCTTAGAGAGATGCAAATGTCAATGTCCAAGTTAACAATACACTTTAAAAAGAAGAGAAAAAATATAAGAGGACATTTAAAAAGCAGAGAAATGGCTAAAAAAGAAGTGTGTTGTAGAGACTTATATAATTAGAGATTTAAAAAAAATGAGAGGGAAAGATGATTAATTTGTCAGTGCTGAATATTTTATTGAATATGGCCACAACATCAGATTTAATTATGTTGTGGTGGTGTGTGCTGCTTACACTTTGTACGGCAGCTTGACTTTTATGGAGTAGAAATTTAATGATAAAACTGTCCCCTCCTCCCCTGCAGGATAATTCTTTACAGCTCAAAGTGAAGTGCAGCTATATGAGGAAGGGATGTGAAATATTTGAAACTCAGCAAACTAATCTTAGTTGGCGTGAGTGAACTAAGTCTTACAATCAATATGAGCAAGCCCATCACCAAGGTGAAATCATAAATATCTTAGGAGATTGATGAGGCTGGGGAGATTTCCAAAGCTGTAGTTTACAGAAAGGAAACTGCTTTTGTCAGAAACTTCCTCTTTCTGTGCAGCTTGTACCTGGATGATGAGTTTGTGGTCACTTAGCAGTTCGGTGGAGTCCAGCTGAGCTTTCACCTGAGCTGGGAACACTAGTAAATCCCCACAGTGGGGATCCTGGCAGAAAGTCTGACCCTCCAATTGGCAGATCGATTCCACCTGCGAGAAGCCTGCATTCCTCAGCACACTTTGGACCTCGTCAAGACTTGAAGCATAAGAGAGGAGGGGCAAGAAGAGCAGATTAATGCAAGCCCAAGAGGAGGGATAAAGGAACAAGGTTAGAGGTAGGAGAAAGAGCAAGGCTACCATTATGGATAATAATAGTTTGTATAATTTCTATTTGGCCTTTTAAAAGACTTCAATAGGAATATGTGCAGTAAAGTCCATTAACACACACACAACTACAGCACACACCATTTGTCCCAACAGGTGACCTTTAAAGTCCCAGAACTGGATGAGAGGTGTTGCTGATTGAATCTGTCTACAGCAGGATTTACACCTAACTGAATCAGCCTGTCGGGGCGTGTGCAACAACACACATTACCACACACACGCACACAATAAGGTATATCACACACATCCACATACACACGTACACATGGTCTAGTCATTTAATTGGTTGTCAACTGGGCACCTGGTCCATAAAGCATCGGGCAGCACCCGAGCAGCGTGTTTAAATGTAGGTGTGTGTGGATGCTTGCACATTTTTGATGTATGCTCAAAGTGTATTCCTGTGTTTGTGTGCAGGTGTGCATGTAAAGGTGTGTGTTATTAATGTTTGTGTAAGCTCTGCTGACCCGCTCTTCAGTGTGTTGACCCATGCATAAAGAGGAAGGCTGATTGACCTCTCCTGCTTCTTCTTCACACTCTCTGGCAAGAAACATTCAATAGCTGAGAGATCATGTTTGATCCTGTAGCGGGCCAGAGAGGCTGCCAGCTTGATTTTGAACCTTTATACAAAAGCAAAATAATAATTATATTTTTTCATCAGGATATCAAATTCCTCAATTCAAAATTCCCTTTAAAACACAACTCAAAGTTGTGTGAGTTGATTTTTCTCTTGTCTTTGTGCTATTCTGTACCCTTGTGTACCTGAGGAGATAACTTTCCACATCTCGAACTTCCTGAATGATCTCATCGTCCCCGTGGCGTTGCCTTGAAAGAAACTTTCGGTCCTGGAAGTCATAGAGCATGACAGCAACAAGCTTCATCTGATCATCTCGCTAGACCATAAGAGAAAAAGGTACAGTTAATTAAGGACTCGGATTTGAACAAAAGAACAGAACAGAGGCAAAAATAATGGGAGCATATCTACTAGACAGTAGCTCAACTAGCCCCGCAGCTCATCCAGAACGCTGCTGCTAGAGTTTTTAACCAGGACTAAGAGATCTGAACACATCACACCAGTTTTAAAATCTTTACATTGGCTTCCTGTCAGTCACATAATAGATTTTTGAACTCTTCTGATTGTTTATAAATCCCAGAACGGTTTAGGCTGTGTTTAGGTTTGACCCACAATACATCTGTGATATGTTCAGAGAATATAAACCTGCAAGAGCTTTTAGATCTAAAGACTCAGGTCAGCTAGTCCAGACCAGAGTCCAGACTAAACATGGAGAAGCAGCTTTTAGCTGTTAT
>JBBBVU010000007.1:22453810-22499791 GCA_037177055.1 Atherinosoma microstoma
TTGTTTCGGTTTGTGGGTGGGTTTTGTGGGTGGTGGATGGGGGGTTTTTTTTTTTTTCCGTTTGGTAGGAGGACCCCCCCCCCCCCATCACACCACTAACACACTCAATAAAAGCCAATTTATTAATGATCATCCTTTTTTTTTCTTTTTTAAAAATAATTCTTATATACAAACAAGAAGTTTTTTTTTGTTTTTGTTTTTTTTTGAGGGGTGGGGGGCAAGTTTGCATGTTCTCCCCATGAATGTGTGGGTTCTCTCTCAGTTTCCTCCCACAGACCCAATATATGGATGTTAAACTGAATGGAGTCTCTAAATTCTCAGTGGGACTGAGTGTGAATGCTTGAATGTTTATCTTTTTGTGATGGACAAGGAACAGATGGGATAGGCTCTGATCCCTTTGTGACCCTGCATTTGGAATAAGCCGTTATCTCAAGAAAACAAACTTTGTTTTCTCAAAATAACGTGATAAATGATCCTGTTATCACAAGAAAATGGTGTTAAAAACCATGCGCGTACAGCCGCTCTTGGCTTCCATAGATCCAGCAGGCATGAGAAGCAACAGAAAATTTACTCTGGTTTTTAATAGGGGAAATAATGTCACACACAATAAGGAAAATATGAAGAAGCATAAAGAATGCAAAGAAAAACCTGCACACAATTACTCACCATTGATCTTTAAGAATGTCCAAACATATTGCACCTGTGACCGAGCTGATGTTGGGATGCCAAATTTTTGTGATAAACCGCACCTGAGTAATTGAATAAATTAAAAAAATAAAATCAAGAAAATATTTTATTGGATTTGCACAATGAATTAAAATTTGAAGTCAAAATACATAAAGATGGGGGCCATTACTAATAGCAAACAGTAATGAATCCTTACCTTGGGTGGATTGAATGGATACGTCTCTGGAATTTTAATTTCTAGTTGATATCTACCTCCTGTACAAGATCAAAACATTGTCATGATACACTTCATGAGCAGTTACAGGGAGATTTCAAGCATGCTAAAGGTGCTATATGTTTTATGTTACATGATTAAAAACGTAGAGGCTTTTGACATGAGTAGTCGGTGAGGCCTCTTGGTTGATGACACCCAATATCGCATTACAAAATTGTGCAACCATGCATTTTGATTAGCAGGCTGTGTCTTTAAGAGCCCCTCACCTTCATATGGCGTGTCTGGGGGCCCTGCTATCTCTCCTTTAAGTTCTGTGAAGTTCTCATCCACCAGATCAACTTTTATCTGGTTTTTGCTTGTCTGCAAGGGTGAGAAGTGAAGGAGAATTATAACTTTAGCAAAACAAACTATAATCTTAAACTAGCATGCTGTCAAACACAAATATGTCTATGCAGCATAAGCTTACACCTCACGCAACACAAGGAAAAGTTCACCTCAACTTGTTGCACACTTACAAATCTATATGTTAAAAAAAATCTCTAATGATGGTTCGGGTGAGTGAAGGCAGAATGATCGTGGCACGTGTAATCTGTATATATATCTTCATTACTGCATGAGGGATGACACCCAAACTATCTTTGCTATCTAGACCAAGCTAACTTAGCGACCACGGCAGACAGGCAAGGTAGTCAATGATGTTATCGAGGCTAGTATAAACCCGTAATACTCCTAAAATGTGTTTGGCTTCAAGCAACAATTACTTTCTTGGCTTTAACCTCCCGGAGTGGCACATTGTTGGCTAGCCCTAGTACCAATTTGTGAGCACTGCCGTGACATATACAGTTAGCTGAAACTAGCAGCTCGGTGATTAGCAAGCCAACAGCTGAGCCAGCGTCGCGTCACTCATTCAGCTACAAAATGGGAAGAAGTTATAGCCTCAACTTGAAATGACAAACGTGGTAACCAACCTCTTCGCTTTTAAGCACCTCCTTGAATTCCCGTTTTATCCTCTGAACTGCGATATTTGCCATGGTTTCCCCCTTGTTACCCGTCCGGTTGGGGCCTCGTCGCCGTCCGACCTGTTAGCTAACGCTAGCTTGCTCTGACTACAGCAGTTCCACACTTTTTAGATACAAAATCAAAAATAAAAGCTATAGCGTTGTTCGCCGTTAGTGCCGTCAGCCCCTCTTATTAGTGGGAGATTTGATTAGTTAAAATAGCTCAAGGTGTATCTATCATGTCAAATGTGCAACACAATGGTTGGTGCTACAGAAAACATTTTAATACCAAACTGCATGCAGTCTGGGCAAGAGGGAGTCATGTGATCTGAGTCAGCCTGAACGTCTTCTCTCATTGGTTGATTCGTTCACAATGATATTATTATTATTATTATTATTATTGTTATTGTTATTATTATTAATATTATTATGTGTCTAGGCAAGATACAGACAAGAGAAAGGCAATATTCACATTTTTATTAGCAGTATAAGTTATCTTAAAACAGCCATAAACATAAACCATTTTCTTCTCAAAAGTGCTTTAAAGTTACAATACACTGGTAAGGGCTTTTCTGTTTTAAAGTGTGCATCACATGCAGTCTCATGAAGACTCAGATGCTTTCTATTATACTAGTGTAAACAGCCATTTACATCTCATGATCCCACTAAAAACCTCTATGCCTCTCTTACAGAGACTTCACACAAATCAAAAATAGGAGTCACTGGTTGCATGCTTTTGAGACACATTAATTGGTATTTATAAAAGTCTTTACTTTGGACTGACGAGAAAATTCTTGGAAAATAACTATATAGAGAAATTCAAAGATATGGAGATGAAGTCATCCACATGTGTTTCGTGTTTAGCTGTACTGGATTCAGTCATCCCAGTTTACCCATTATGCTTCATAAATGGACACATGTGAGCATAATGTAGCTTTTCCCCTCATTTTCAACAAAAGGCAAACCCGTGTTTCATTGTTTCCTTGTGGTTTCAAATAGTGACACTAGGTGGCATCATTATCCTATGATTGGAGAATAACCCAGTCTGTGGCAATATAGCACAATGCACTCTTGAATAAAGTGGAGACCTAACTGCTAACACTTGGTCTTATAAAGTTGAAAGGAAAAGTACACCCAATTGTTACATCTGAACATAAATTGTATGAAATTCTCACAAAAAAAAAAAACTTTTTTTAATTACAGAGATACAAGAATAGGAGACACATTTTCTCTGAGGACCCCAAGTTTGGTCAGCAATAAAGTTAAACCTGTGCTGTGCTTTATAGTAAACTATATAGCTCACATACATTTTTAGGTTTTGTAAAGCAGAAACAGTGAGCAAGTCAATACCTTTGGCTAATGATAAATACAGTAATATTTAATGGTAACTTAAGAGAAAAACAGAGACATTTTCTCTTGACAGTGATTTCTGGTAAATAACACATTTGTCACAATAGAAAGCAGAAACTACTGGAGAAGGCACATGTGTACAATGTGCTTCTTGCCTGTCTGCTTTTCTGCAACATGTTACTGAGTCAGTCTATGAGGACAGACACACATTGGGGCTCTCTCCTTTCTTTTTCTCAGGTTCAGCCTACTCTTCTGTCTCCCTCTGTCTTGTCTTTGATTTCTTTTGGTGATGACGACAAAGACGACGAGTGCAGCCAACATAACGGCCGTTATTAGAAGGCAGCCACCAAAAATCAGAAGTGGTTTGTTTTTGAACAGCCATTCGCATATGGAGCAGCTTTCCTGCTGCTCAATAAACCTGCACGGTCTCAAAATGTCATTGCTAGGGAAACCGCTGTGAGCAATGATTTCTCTGTACACAGCAATGGACGCCTTGGCTTTGGACTGGTGTTGGGTTGAGGTGAAGAGGCCGTACTGGGGGACATGTCGATCTTGGAGTTTCCAGACATAAAAACCCTGCAAGTTGACTTTATCAAGATGGTAAGCTGAGAAGAAATAGAAGTGAGATATTAAAAAAATAGTTTCTGCTATATGAGAAATAACTTAAAACACACGAACACTGCGCACTGTTTGGGTGACATATTTGAGAAAATGATATGCTTGCATGTGAAAATGCAGGAGATCCCTGACAGGCAAAGTATGACTAAACAATACTAGTTAGCATTGCTGCATCAGTGTTTGGTTCTTCTCTTATTTATGTTTTTATGATCATAGTTTCTATGTAAGCCAGTGTTATTGTAGGAGGCAATTAGACCATTAAATCTGTATTGCTTGTGCTGTAACTAAGCTATGATTATGCGACACATTCTGGGTGCCCTACCTTTGAGTGCTTCCTGCAGGTAACTTCTGAGGTAGTGCTGCCTGAGTTTATCCTCTGTAGGTGCCTGATCATCAATCCCGCTTCCTGTAACAATGACAGGCAGAGCTCTGCCATATCTCTTGCTCACCCATCTCAGCATCTCCCGAAGCCCCCAGGGAACTAGAGCCTGACCTAGGCTTGAGGAGGGCCAGGTGGGGTCAGAGAGTGTCAAACAGTCATGATCAGGGATTGGTTTCTTTTGAAAATTGGCCTGTGTGTGGGGATGAGGAGAAACCAAACGGGTGGTAAAATGGTTTAGGGCAATAAAACTCAATGCCCCTCTCAGCTCCTGACGCTCGGGCTCAGTAAAACTAGGAAGAGGGGATACAGGCAGGCCCATTTTCTGCGCTCTCTCCTCCAGGTATTCCTTCATTTCATGCGGATAGTCCCCTATTCTCTGCTTCTCCTCATATCTAGTTCCCAGAAGTGGATCTAAGAAGCGACCAAGTTCAAACAGAAGGAATCTTTCTGCTGCCGCCGTGTGTGATTCAAGGAAGGGGTTGGCAGGTTTGGCCCAGTCAGCGTGTAGTGCAAGTGATACCAGCCCTTGCTGTTGATTGTAATATTCCCTCTCATATAACCTCCAAACTTTGCCATGAGCTAGAAGGAGGTTATGAGCAGCTTGATGCCTCTCTGTCCCATTAGAATAAACATCTACCAGTCTGTTGGGCTCATTAATGGTGATCCAGTATTTAACCCAAGGACCCAGCTCCTGGTAGCAAAGTGCTGCATATTCTTGGAAAGCTTTCACTGTACTGTACTTTAGCCAACCCCCAGAGGAATGCAAAGGTACAGGCAGGCCCAAATTTGGTACTCTGTGTGTCGGGTAGTACATGATGACCACAGCCTCCAGGTCCAGTTTCTTGAGCTCAGTCAGCACACAGCGATAGTACCTTTAAGAAGTATAGAGTAAGGTGTTAATTTGTGCAGAAAGAGAGAGTGAGTAAAACAACAGTAGAGGGCATATATTGTAAGTTGTCAGGTTATGTTTTAGCTCCAAAAATCAATAGTGTTAAAGTGAAACAAATCAAATTTCGCTGAATTTCAGTGGACTTCAATAATCATATTTGTGTATTCTACCTTAGAGCCTCAGAGTTCACATTTGAGTGGTCACCCTGGGGTAAAATCAGAGACCAATTTAGAGCAAAACGGTAATGAGATGCCCCAGTGGATGCAAACAGACGGAGATGGCCATGGATAGCCAAATAATCTGTGCATTGGGCTGGTCTGGTGTGGAGTTTTACTCCTGGGACCGCATGCAATGATCCATCTCCTGTCAGGTTCCAACTGTACAGTTGAGGGTCAGTGAATTGTGGGGAAAAAGGGTAGAAGTGTACCTGCAAATACAAACAAAAAAAAACATTTGAACGTAATTAATTCAGACAGTGTTTACTTCATTTACTCATGTCAGCTTTCTCCTCTTACCTGTAACATAGAGTCTGCAATACCCCAGTGAAATTTGCAGGGGAAGTGGTCTTTGATGTCTACAGAGGTTTCATCACTTGGGAAACCATTTTCAGTAACAACATGCCGGTAGTATTGAGCAGTGGTTTTGGGGATCCTGGTTCTGTTTGGTTGGTTGAAGTCGATATAGAAAAGGCCTCGTCTCATACTGTAGCCATAATTCCACTCAAATCCATCTACCAATGACCAGGCTGAGTAGCCAAACACGTGCACACCATCAAGCTTGATGGCTGCAACAAGGACAACAGAGAAAAAAGGATTTATGCATTTGTTAAGTAAGCATTTTACTGCATTACTTACAATTTTTTTTATCTCTTCGGCTCACCTTGCAAGACTTGGTTGATAAAACTCTTCATCAGGTAGATGGCCACAGTGTCTTCCCTTCCCACACTGGCTTCAGAAAACCAACCTCCCTCAGCCACCAGAACACTGGGGTTCTCATACTCCAATTTTAACCAATACAGGAGGCGTCGCAGGTCTGGAGTTACAATCTGTCCGTAGTGAACCAGGTTCCGGCCCAGACGAAGATTGTTAGGCCCAAAGGACAGAGCAAAAAAATCTGCCGTTTTCTGCACCCAGAGCTTTTCCTCAGGAGTAAATATGGGCATGAGATCTCCGTGCGTCATTTTTAGAGAGACAGGATAGTCCCCCTCACCAAAGATGGGATTGGCAAACCAGCCAAGAACAGCCTCTATTGATTGCTGGCAAAGTGCAACATTGGAAGCTGTGGCTTGGCCTCTTGGCTCGACCCAGTGGGAGCCTAAAACGATGGATACTTTACCCTTTTGAGTTGTTCGGAAGTGAGTGTTGTAGGTCTGCCATGCTTTGGCATGTGCCTGGAAATGACAGCAGACACATTATTTTGATCTTGCCAAACAGTTCACGGTATGAAATGTTTATAAATGCGTAAGTAAATGTTGGCTGTATTATTCTTAATCTCCCGTTAATGCAAGGGACTACTATTATGCACACTGGCACACTGTCATAGTAAACTAGGATGTGTTAATGTGGGCTGCATCGCTGTATTATATGCATTTTATAACACCTTTGTTTTTTCTTATATGACAAGTTAACATTAATAAAGATTTATCATGCCTTTTAAATACTGCAAAGTGTCAAACTACTTACAAAACAGACATCTCTGCTAATGCTACACAATACTCTCAATGTATTTTAATCATACAAAATCTTTATTTCTCTTAACTTATGTCTGGACCCAGATCTCATGCAGTCAAAGAAAATAATAGTTTTGTTTCACATAAATGTTGTGAAGGCAGTAATACAAAGAAATATCTTACTTTCTACAAAGTTTAATTTAAGTTTGTTGATAGGCTAAGACATAACGCTAACAGATGAGTAAACAAGATATAATATGGGACTAAAGAAGTAATAGGTGTTAATAAAAGCGGGCAGCTGTAAATCATTGTTTAGCCATTTTATCTGCTCAGTCTTTGCGGTACACCTACTCATCTGTGGTTGACTGCAGAAACATAAGTGATTATTAATGAGGCGTATCCCTGTGACTTCCTGACACACTCAGTTTCCCTCCAGCACAAAAGTGCTGATGTGGTGGACTTTGACCTTTAGTGTCTTTTTAAGTCTCCTGTTTGCTTATCACAAACCTGTCAATGTAAATATGGCCAACTAGTTATCAAGGAGATAAAAGTGAGGTTTTTGCACCGAGTTGTCCGAGATGTTTGCGGTAGTTATGATGGATTTAATGGGATTGTACAATTAGATATCGGAGCATCGGAGTCTGTGTTTACTTCACTGTCCTGTGACCAAACAGTGTTTTCAAAGACATAAACATTCATTGACCATCATAAACTGATAAAGCTGTAGGAGTTCAAAGTTTACACGCAGACTGTGTGTGTAATTTTAGAAATTGTTCAAAAACTATATAGTGACCCTGTATGACTTACCCTGATCAGGTTGTGGGCTACGGTAAGAGAACCCAGAGTACCGCCTTTCTCTCCAGGAGCATGCACACCTGTTCCGTACCCCTGCACAGCCACCAGGTACGGATTATGCATGGTGAGCCAGTACCTCACACGACTTCCAAATGTCCGGAAACAAAACGCAGCATATTCTTCAAAAAGTCCCACTAATGTGTCATTTTTCCAGCCTCCATATTGTTCCTGAAACGCCTGTGGCAGGTCTGAGTGATAAAGAGTGACAATGGGTTCTATTTTCTTTTCCAGAAGACTCTCTATGAGACAGCTGTAATGCTCGACAGCCAGTGCATTGGGCTCACCTCTGGCATTGCCATCAGGGAAGAGCCTGGGCCAGGACAGAGAGAAAGAGTACGATCTTACACTTAGATATTCCAATGCTGCCACATCTTCTTCCCAGTGGTTGTAGCTGTCACTTGCCACATCTGCAGTTTCTCTGATTAAATTACCACTGACAAAGGAGTGAGTAAAATGGTCCCAAATGGAAGGACCTTTCCCATCCTGGTCCCAGGCTCCTTCAGTTTGGAAAGCAGATGTCCCCGAACCCCAGAGGAATCCCGAAGGGAAGGTGTCATGAAGGAAAGACTGGTCTTTGGTGCTGGAGTTCAGCTTGGGCTGCTGCCAGATACTCCTGCCCTCCCCAGGAGAACAGGCTGCCTTGTTCCAACAAAACACAAACCACAGAAGGGAGAATAAGAGGCATGTGGGAAAAGGATGGATCAGCATCGTGAAGCAGTCCGCCTTGTCTCGGAAATCCACTTAAAGAGGATAACAGATGTCAATCAACTGCTCTTTTCGTCAAAATAAATCCTCTTCCGATTGGCAGGAGATCCATAATGTTGGAAGGGAAAGGGGAAATACAATCAAAGCCAGTTGAGTGGGACATTTGAAGCCTGAAGGTGCTGATGTATCCATCTGACAACCTGGTTAGTTTTTCCCTATCTCTCCCTCAGTGTACTTCTGCTCCCACTCAGCCCCTCCCTACTACAATAACGTTCACAAATACAAAGGTTGACTCATATCCGAGGACACTTGTATTACTATACTTCTACAACATATCCAACAGACAACTTTCACCTTTTCCAAAATCCCTCAATCATCCTTTGATCATCTTTTTTTTCTTTTCGTTTTTTTTTTTTCAATAGTCACGGCTTCACATAATTTATGATTATATTAGTAAGCTGTGCTTGCAAGGATGCACCCACTGAGCTGACAGACATAATGTGATTCCAGTAAAAGAACATTCTTGTGTCAATAATTAGCTTGTACTCTGATCCTAGCTTCATAAGTAAGAAGTACTTCAAACTGTAGTCTCTGTATAATAAAGACACAGATATTATAGCTTAGTTGATTGATGTAAGTTTTTTTAAATACAATTAAACAAAACTTTTAACATATTTACTGTGTAAGGAAAAAAAGAAACAGCCTAATGTTTCTTTCCATTTTTTTTTCTTTTCCCATGGTCAGTGAGTGGTGAGCACATATGCAGTGTTCTCTCCAGATTTGATCAGACAATGCCAGGTGAGAACAGAAACACCACGTTATATGACCTTATTCAATTTAGCTCCTCTTTCTGTATTTGTATCGGTCTATGACCCTCGGCAAGAGCAGCCCAGGCTGACAAAAAACAAAGCTGGGAAGTGTGTGTGTGTGTGTCTGTCACAGCCCATCTGTCTGCACACATACTAGTATTTCACCAAGCTTTGTGATCACATTTAAAACCCATTCAAAAAAATCCTATTTCTCATCCGTCTTCATTACAGAAGTGTGTATGGCAATCAAAAATAAACAGTAGTCACCTAGGGTAGACTCTGCTTAAGGCACTGGTGGGTTAAGTGAACTTAGCTGGAAAATGTTAATCCATCACCCAACCTGGCTTCACTGTGGTCGCCGTATTTTGAATAATGTATAATCAGTTAAAAGTAAAATACAATACAAAACAAAAGACTTTAGTACTTTCATTATCATACATCACTAAAGCATCATTTCCTTCAGTAATAACCTCTGCTTAGAGAAAAAAAGGGAAGTGAAAAAAGGATGTGTGAGAAAAGTAAACATGACCGACGGAAAACAGTTTTAATTTCTGTCCAACCTCACACCCACTTCCCGCTCCGTTTTTTGTCATTTACTGAAAGAGCCAGACAAATAAGTAGATGCAGATCCTGCCAGACCTCTGATGCTTGTTGTTTGATAAAAAACAAAAACAATTGTTAATACATTTACTTTTTTTTTGCTTTTGTTAAAATATCATTTAGTCTTTTTCCTTGAAACTTTTCCTTTTTCTCAAGTTGGAGGTTTTGAACCTTCTGCAACGGACCTATTTTTATGCTTCGTGCAACGACATTAATCAAAGTGCCCTCACTAAAGGTTAGTGTATTCTTCATACCGTCTCAATACGCATTCTAAAGCTTGCTGAAGTGGTGTTTCTGTGGTGTTGATGTTATACATAGTTTATCACAGCTAGGAGCAAGCAAGAATAGAACATTTTACAGAGAAGTTTATTATGTTATGCGTTTCCTTTAGTCCATAAAACTATGTACCCATGAAACCAAATAATATATGCCAAAAATATCTGCAATTTTATTACTGACTTTTTGGATACATGTGTTATACTAATAACCCCTATTATTTTTCTGACTAACCAATAAATGTGTTATAAATGAGGTTAGGTAGGCTAGGTATGATATTTCTCTATTTTTTAAGCAATGTAATGCAACACAACCATCACAAATAGCATTGGGGGAAAAGTCATGAGGAAGTTTTTTCAACACAAGCAAAGAGGAAGTGTTTAAGACAAAGACTTTTTTTTTTTTTTTTTAATTTTACACCACCTAAGTTTTTGTTGAGTGTTTTCTAATAGATGCCATGAACCTGTGATGTACATTATCTTCTTATCTCTGTCTAGGCAAACAATGAGGCTGTTGACTGCAGTCCTCTGGGCAGTGGCCGTGCTAGTGGGACTACAGAACTGTGCTTTATCCCCTGATGGCATTATAGACCGTTCATCCAAGAACCTCTCCTCTGTCCCAACAGACCTGCCACAGGCAGCTGAGTCCGTAGACCTTTCGTGCAACCACATACATCGCCTTCACAAAGGAGACTTCAAAAACACAACCCGTCTGAGGTTCCTGAATGTGTCGTGGAATGGTTTGGAACTCATTGATGGAGAGACTTTTCTTGACACGCCACTCCTGGAGGATCTGGACCTGTCACACAACAGACTCCTGAACTTGTCAAGTCAACAGTACCTGCTTCACACAGGAAGCCTGACAGTTCTAAACTTGGCCTGGAACCACTTTCCAAACATGACACTGGGAAGCGAGTTTAGTTTCCTGGTAAAACTGGAGAGATTAATGCTTGGAGCAAAGAAAATCAGTATGGATGATTTCAAGAATGTTGCAGAGGTAAAACTACATACGCTGACACTTTGCCTAGAGGAGGAACTTGACTATGAAACAGGAAGTCTAATGGATGTTGATGCTCAAAAGCTTCAGATAGTCTTTAACGGTCATCAAACAATGCTCAGAAATTTGGTTGCTGATGCTCTGTCACTCTTCGTTGAAGTAGAGATGAAGAATTTGACCGGAGGCTACAAAAATCTAATAACGCAGCTTAGTCAGAAAGCAGAGATCCACACTTCCCACCTTTCTCTCCACAACATGGTAATTGACTGGAAAGAGTTAACTCAGTGTATAAATGCTGTCCTGCGCACATCTATTGCCCACCTGAGCGCTTCTGATGCACAAATAGACAATCCGCCATATTTTGACACCAGTGTGACGGAGACATCCAACATGAAGTCCTTCACAATCAGGCGGGGAGTCGTGAACTCTTTCTTCTTCTCTCAGGAAGCCATGTTGAAGTTTTTTACCAACATGCCAGTAAAGCGCGTAGCAATGGTGGAATCTTCGATCATATACATGACATGTCCAGAGAAACGGAGTCCCATCATCGAGCTGGACTTCTCCTACTGTGCTCTGTCCGATTCCATCTTCACCAGAGTGGATGTTGATCAAATAGTTGAATGTAAGACTCTGGTTAACTTGAAAAAATTGTCTCTGGTAAACAACAATTTGAAGAACCTCCAGTCATTGAGTAAACGTGTGCAATACATGAGATCTCTGGAACACCTGGACATGAGCGTTAACTCCCTGGTTTATGATGGTTTCTCTGAGTGTAAGTGGCCACCAAACATAATCATTATGAATCTGTCCTCTGGAGGCCTGACAGACTTAGTTTTTAAATGTCTACCAAAAGGAGTTGAAACATTGGATCTCCAGAACAACCAGATTTCTGCGGTACCACAATCCATTTTTAAACTGGAAAACCTCTCGTCGCTGAATCTGAATTCAAATAAGTTACGGAATCTGCCGGGGTGCGAGACTTTCCCCGTGTTGAACAAGCTTACGCTCAAGTCAAACTCCATCCATGCTCCATCTGTGAACAAGTTGGAAACCTGCCCCAACCTGAAAACCCTGGATGTCAGTCACAACCCCTTCACCTGCATCTGCGTCCTAAGGAATTTTATTAGACTTGCCAACAAGGCTGAAGACAAAAGAAGTCACTCAGGCATTGAATTGTTGGGTTGGCCTTTGAACTACTACTGCACCTACCCAGAGACAGTTAGAGACACCACTTTGAAAGTCTTCTGGATCCCTGAAATCTCCTGTAGCATCAGCCTTCTGGCAGCCACCATCTTGGTTCCTGCAGTGGTGTTGATCATCACAGTTGTCTTTTTGTGCCACCGCCTGGACGTTCCCTGGTACATGAACATGATCTGGCAGTGGACCAGAGCCAAACATCGTGCAAGAATGCAACAAGTTCGACCTGAAGATCTGGTGGGTGTGGAGTACCATGCGTTTGTGTCTTACAGCCAGCACGATGAAGACTGGGTGAAGAATGCTCTCCTCCCCAACCTCGAAGGCCCCACAGGAGGGCTCAGGATCTGCCACCATGAGAGAAGTTTTGTTCCAGGAAAGACGATTGTAGAGAACATCATGAGCTGTGTGGACAAAAGCCGCCGCTCTGTGTTTGTGCTCTCCGCTCACTTTGTCAAGAGTGAATGGTGCCATTATGAGCTGTACTTCGCCAGCCACCAGCGCCTTTCTCTAGGTGCGGACAGCATCGTTCTGGTGCTGCTCGAGCCTCTGCCTCAATACTTTATCCCATCCAAGTACTACCAGCTCAAGTCCATGATGAGCCGCAACACCTACCTGGAATGGCCTCAGGACAAAGCCAAGCACAGGCTTTTTTGGGCTAACCTCAGAGCTGCCCTACAGGCTGACCTGCCAAATGGACCAGTCACAGAAATAAATGAGTGATTGTGGAAGAGGAAAGAAAGAAAGTGTCAATGGGACATTGAAGAGGGTTTTAAAAAAAAAAACATTTGAATTAACTTGAAACGTGTAGATTTTCTTGTCTGCTTCTTTATCTTGAGATAACTTTTTTGAATTAAGGCAACTGATTTCTACTTTCTTTGTATGAGTGGATGACAATTATATGCTTGCATGATGTAGAATTTCAATCATTTAACTCTTCAGGTGAAATTTAATGGAAACATACACACTGCAGCAAAAAAAAAAAAAAACTTTTACAAACTGTAAAAAATGTATTTGATCATTTTGTCACTACTGAGTCCCACTAAGCATCACAATACAACTTGATGTGCTTAAGCACACGACTAGTTAACATATTCTCATAAGGAAAAAGGATACACATATACTGTACGGTGAAAATAACAGCAGCGCTGCACATCCAGAGTTGCTCCAAGCTCTCTGAAAGACAGTCTGAAAGGTCCACTTTTAAAGGCAAACGGATTCCTTTTCTTAAGAGTTTGATGATGGATGTTAAAGACAAGAGAGCTGGAAATGTGTTCATTATTTTCAGTTAAAAAAAAAGTCTGTCCAGCTGCCTTTAAAACTGCCAGTAAAAGGGTGAAAAGGCCCAAGCCAGGGGTCAAGGAAGAGACTGGATGATGATTATTTTCTCGTTAATGCAGAAGCGATGGAGCACGTTCAGCAGGTTTTCTCCACAACGCGACACCTGCCTCTCCATGGCCAGACGGAAATCCTCCTTCACTCCTTTGGTGATTCCTCGGGTCACCGTGTGATGTCTGCAAGAGGAAAAGGATACAAAAAATAAACACAACATAAACGTGGTCAGAAGTGTGTTCTTATAAGCTGACCGACATACACAGAAACAAAACTATATGGCCTATCAAGAAGTACAGATAAACACATGGAAATATCATGTTTCTTTTTCCTTACACACATAAATCATATAGTTAAAGTTAAAACAACAAATGCTACATTACAGTAACTCAAAACCAGAGAAAACATGTCCACAAATGAAATGAGTTTGTCATGAAAGAGGCAAACAACTAAACTGACAACTGTACAACAACACCGACATCATCGTCGTGTAACAACAACAACAACAGTGATGATCACAGAAAGAGGAATAATGGCTCAAATAAATGAACGCCGACAGGAAATCAAAGAACAACTAACTCTTGATGTAAAATGACAGGCCCAAATTAAAACTGGGGATGACAAGCCTTGAAGCAGGGAATGAAGGAAGGGTGACTGGTGTGGGCGGGATGGGGACTGTGGGAGGAGGGGCCTGGGGTACCTGTCCATCGTCTGCACCCCTTGTAGCAGAAGGGTATTTAACTCCACCCCCATGGCGGGGCTAGGGTTCCTGAGGGACAGCAACATTCGACAACTCTCAGTCAGTCTGGCTTCATTCAAGTGTTTCAACTGCTACAGCAACGAACCAAGGAGCTCGATTACAGCTTTGTTTTTAACCACAAACCCCTTCTTTTTACAAGGCCCGCTCCGTTAACAGGTTATTCAGTTCAAAGTGAAAATTTCCCCCACAGGCCATGTCTATGTAGATTATCAGTAAATAGCACTGTTCTCATTAAAAACACACCAACAGAACGGGAGAGTGCAGTCACCATGCCAACTGAAAAATAATCTGAATGGGGGTTGCTTACTTAATCAGCATTCCCTGATTGGGCAGCAGCTCCAGCTGAATCCTCCCTCCCTCTGGAGTCCGCAGATAGGCAAACTCCTCCAACATGTCGATATCTGAGTTAAATCATGAGCTTATGGAAACCAACATGCTGGACTTGAGAGTTGTGGGTCTATAAACAACATGCAAATATGTTCCCAATCAGCTTTGACAGCATGGAGATTAAGTGAGTAGTTACAGAAAAAGGATACTCGTAACATAGTTGAAGAAGTTCTCATACTGGAAACTGCCTTGCTGGCAGATTTTATCCACTGCTTTTAAAAACAGCATTTCGCCTTGTGGCCAATCATACTGCAGGAGCACAACCACATGTCCGAGGGACAGGTCGTCGCGATTGTCTGCAAAGGCTCGGAGCTGGTTGGCCACAATGAGAAACAAAAAAGGATTACTGAAGACATTTTTTCTATCAAAAAGCCAAATAGAGAAAAATCTGAACCATCTAGTGATGCATTCTAATAGGAGAGACTTTACAAGCTGAATTACCTTGAAGCAAGCAAGCATCAGCTGGAGACAGAAAGGTAACACAGCTTTGTTGGTGCAAGGAAGCAATCTGAGGTCATTACCTAGCAAAGACAAAAGAAAAGACAATGATCTAATCAAATATCGATTACATATCTTTGATCATGTAATTATCAAGACCCCTGTGTGTGTATTCTATAAGGAGGGATAATTGTAGTTTTAACAAACTTATATGCAAACTGCACTAAATCAGGAGTGGTTCAACTGGTTGTACTATACTTTAATGCTAGTGCTCAGTCCAGAAATGTCACAATATAAAAAATGTTGAAGACAATACAAAGTATTTCAGATACAAGTATTTTAAATACTACTCATAATAATAAAGAAAAAAATATACCTTTCCTACTTTTGGTCTTTATTTTACCCTGATCTTCTGGAGCCTTTGTTGGTTCTAGGTTTGGGGGAACCAGTCCACCAACAACATCAAGCAGCTTCTCACAGGCCATCTGATTAACAAACAGCGGAATACATTAAGTATTCGCAGGGAAGGGCTATTACACAAAATGCTAAAAATATACTCATCAATATATTCAGAAATTAGAATCTGACACGCTTTAAGATAGTTTTTTTTTTTTTTTATCATGTCAACTAGGGATACTATGTAAAACAGAAATGGTAAGCCTGTGATTCATCAGGTACAAGTGACTACAGTAGCAGAAATTGCACACAACACCACCATCTTCAGGCCAAGTGGTGTGACTGATTCCTTTTTGTGCCATAAAATATTACATAATGGTACAAATTTTGCAGTTAAAAACAACACAACCCACACGCACTGTATTAATAACACCTGAACAAATTGCAAATGCAAATGGAAAAGGGTCAGACATTACAGCCCAATTTATTAGAATTTAGTAGAATTTAGAAAAACTGAAAGCACATGCAATCTGTTAAACTGTAAGAGTAACGTGGTGTGCACATGTGTACCCGGTACTCTCCCAGTGCGTAGTGGCAAGATGCCTGCTGTATGAGGGCCCTGTGGTGCTCCAGACTGCTGTGACCTGATGGGCTCTGCTGCCCTGGCTGAGGCTGCTGCACTGCAGCCATCTGATGCAGGCTGGAGAGAGCCTTACGATACTGGCCCTAAAAGACAACACACAAAGACAACCAGAAAACTAAGACAGATATTTACAAAAATATATCAATAAGCATTTAAGTTTCAACTACTTTAATCATGCTTTTATAATCTTCAATTATCCCAGATTTACTAAATCATGTTCTTTGTTCTGTAGACAGATTCTATTTAATCCAATGGCTTCATAGTAAAGTGCAGCTTATGCAACTGGTATTGTTGTTCAATCTATTTATGTAGATCTAAATCACAATATTGTTTATTCAGGGTATTTAACATGTTAAGTTTAAGAACTTATGAAAAACCAAACAATTCCCTTTGACAAAGCACTTGGCCTTCTCATAAACAAAAGAAAAATAGAGATCCTTGCCTGGTATATAATCATATCGGTGAGGAATATTCTGAACCAAAGCCAACTATCTGTTTTCCATGCAGCACAGATCTTCTTAAACTCTGAGAGACATAAAAAAACAAAGTTAATTTAAATAATCAAACTCCAATCATGCCACCTATACAGTGAAATGGAAATAGTTCATCGGCAGTAAAAAAAAAAAAAAAGTCTGTTCGTATCTCTTGTAAATGTTGCTGTAGCTTCTTTATGATAGTGTGACAATATAATTATACCCCATTTGGATGTGTAGACATAAGCACAAATGTTAGTGATGCTTACCAGTTTCCAAACTCTCATGGGAGTGAAGTAGATCCCAGCTTTCCCTCGCTGTGCGGAAGCTATCGAGCGTCTCTGACCAGCCGGGCATCTCGGTCTTTTTAACTAAAATGTGGCGTCCTCTGCTTTTCCCCTGACCCTCTTCATCATCTGAGCTCTACAAAAACGATAGGGGAAAGTAACCAAAAACGCAATGGACACAAAGTACAGTCATTTGCTATGTGCTATTCAAGAACACACATGCAATGAACCAAAGTTATCTTTCGATAAGTTATTGGCTTTCGCAAGAATCATGTGAAAACATTAAAGATTTAAAATCTGTCCTAACCATTGTCTTCTCTCTCCCATCAGCCAGTTTACGTTTCTTATGTGCATGTTTCACTGGTCCTCTATCCGTGTCCACATCACTGTAGACTGAACTCAAATCCTCTACCAGGATCCATGGCCCAGAACTCATCGCATTGACCGCTGCAAAAACATTAACACATAATCTTTAATCCATAAAAGAAGAGTTAGGGAGACACAAACAAACTGTGTGTGATCACAAAGTTAGAGCGTACCCTGAAACAGTGCAGGTTGTACAGCTGAGACATAGAGGAAGGCACTGCGGAAGAGGACAAGAGCAGCACAGATGACCACCTGACTGCAGCAGCGAGACCTGGTATCACCTTCTAGACCAGGCAGGTAACGACATAGCTCCTTCACCCTCTGCAGCATGTCCATATAACTCCTACAGCACAAACAAATAAAAATAATCCTTTAAAAACAGGTCAAGTCAATCAGGTACAAGTTAAACTTAACTTTCTATGTTCTTTACTGTGTTTATACAAGTCAATAGGCTCTAAAAATAACTGGGAAGTTAAATCAGCTTGCTCATAAAAATCATTGTAAAGCTCTAGCAATAGACTCCAATGATTAATGCAACACTTGATTTACTTGATAAACCAGTAACTGACAATATTTTCACAACTGCCACTGAGCAAGTAGAGACAGTAGAGTCCAATAGGCCACCTCTGTCCCTTGTCTCCCTGCCACTCGCAGCGTGCGCCGACCACAGCGAGGATATCAAGCAGCCTCTCCCAAGGCTCTGCCACCACTGAGGATTTTTCTGACAGTCCATCAATCACGTAACGCTGGGAGCCTCGGGACACACCCGGCGACTTTAGCGTCCCACCCTCTTGGGAGCCTGAAAGACAAAATGAAAGGAGCTGTCAGGCAGGAACTGAATAAAAAAATATAAGGATGTAAAACCTAACACAGGACAGGAACTATTGACATTCAAAGTGACCACACTGGCCTAGACTGAAAAAAAAGAAAAAAGGAATGACTTTAAAGTGCAACTAAACCTTGCATCTGTACATCAGGTGACGGCCCACGGGTGACATAACCAATGTAGAATTCAGCTGCTTTCAGTATATATTTCTGCATCAGGCTTGCTGGCAGGCGCATGTCCATGTTGTTTATGACCAAAGGAAGGACATCGCACACTGTAAGAGCAGAAAATGGTATATAGCAATTGTTTATTTTATGTATTCATTTATTCGTTGTGGGCAAATGTAAAAAACTAATTGCAATAATAATATTCACTGACCAAAAAGTTTTCTGAAGCAGTTGACAGGAGTTTCCACATTTTCCGATGCCTCTGCCTCCAATAGTGTTTCTCCTAAATTAACCTAGAGATACGAGATATTGTTACCATTTACTGATTGTGCAGGATTTACCTTCCAGTAAACAAGAGTTATGGTATTAGTACATACACCATGCTGGACCACAGACTCTGGAAATCGCTTCAGAAGGAGCAAAAGCATCTCTGCTTTCTCCAAAGTGTTGAAACATTGCTCTGTAGCTTTCAGGAGCATCTCACACTGCACTCGACCAGGCAGTGCCTCAAAAAGCCCTAAATTAGGAAGAGAGACACTTCAGATCTAAAAAAAATAAACACCATCGCTCCTTTGGCTATTCTTGCTTCACTATGGCATTCTTCGGAGTAAGCTAGAATACAGTGAAGTTCATACCTCTGAGAAACTGTGCATGCTTATCCTGAGAGTCACTGCGCAGGGCAGCTGTTATGACACTAATCTCACGCCAAACAATGGGCTGATCAGGAAAATTTATAAACCTAAAAGGTAAACAAATTGATGGCAACTTTTAGTATAGGCTAGGGTAAATGGTGCTGGACATAAATACTGACAGTGCTGTAACTTACATGTCATAAAGCAGTCTCCCTGCCGAGGCTGTCCTTTCTGCATTACGTTCAATAATGTACATTTCGTACTGTGAAAAAAAAAAATAAAGGGAATGGTAACAGAGCTCCACAAACACGGGCGAACTACATATTTATGGAATTATTCCATATCCGTTATGGTTTTACTGTCTTTAAACGGCTTAAAAATAAAGTGATTGTTACCTGTATGTTGAAATCTGTTGGGTAAAGGGTTCTTGCAGTTATGAGCCAAGCTTTGGCTGCACATGGATCGTCAGAGACCAATTCCTGGGCTCTTTTCACCAAAAATTCACAGTCTTTTTGGGCTGACATTGCACATCAATTAGTTTGATCAATTAAACAGACGTATCTCACACAGCCCACGCTGTGGTTTAATGAACGTGGTTTCTTACTAAATTGTCTGATTGGTAGGTGAACAACGTTAGACACTACTGGTCTGCAAATATGATGGTGTTAGCCCACATATGACGTTAGCTAGCTAGTTTCAGCTATCACACTTTTAATTTACATAATTGCTCGATCTATATACCCAGCAATACTCGATTTTAATTATCTTATATCAACATTACAACAATACTTAAAAATATGAAAGAAAGCCTCTAAAACCCCCGTTAGTGTACCAAAGTTAGACAAGCCTTATTTATTGACTCTTTCTAACGTAACGTAACGGCTACGGCTTTACGCCGCAGTCGTAAAAATCACCCTACTTCCTACTTTACGGACTGTCGATTAGCAATAGCAATTCGCGCCAAAATAACTAAATAAATTGTAGAATCTTGATATTTTGTATCAGGAACACATTTCAAGCAATTCTCTAGCATACCCATTACATTATTTATACTGTATATTATAAAATGAATCGACAAATGCTAAACATTAATCTACAGTCGGTCGTGACCGTACGTTAGATTTCGCTAGTATTGCGCAGGCGCAGACGATGCATAGCTGTCACCTGCTGCTGGGGTACCAGGAACGACCTAGACCAGTGGCCCAATTACCCTGCAAAAGACAGCGCTTTACCTATCCAGGGGTAGTACAGCGATTGAGTGGTCGATACGGCAGGTAAATACTCTCATATACGAGCTCTGCGGTTGCGTGACAAAATCTTTAGTTTCCAATACTTCCTGACTTTTCTATTGATCTCAATCATCAAACAGCGTCTGTCCGTTTTGACTCTGGTCAAGCTAACGTAGCATGCTAGGCTCACAAGGCTTTGCTGCAGCTTGTTGTTATTATATCTGATGCTGTGTCAGCCCCTCTTCCATTTATCTTAAACTAGATAAATGCATAACGGCTTCAACATAATCGAGGAAGCACTTACTAGCAGTGGTGAGTTAGCAAAAGGTAGCTAATCAGCCTAGCATTTCGATGTGTGGCAGTTGAAATGGGCTTGTATTCACTTTAATCAATTTGTAACTTCAGTTATCCATTCTCATACTCATTGATTGTTTTGAGTCCTACTTTTGGTCTTTATTGCTGTGTCAGTTTTCGAACTTCATGACTTTGAACAGCCATGACGCGACAAGTTTTAGTGGCTACCCAGGGAGCAGCTCACTTCATGGAGGGCGTGTTGGCCAAAGATGCAGTTGCACAATTTCTGTCCGTTTTCCTCCGCGAAAATCTGTTTGTACGGTCTTTTTACAGTGTTACACATACTTTGAAAATACCTGCCTATTTCAAGCAAATGAAATAGAATAGAATTATATTATAGTGTGATATGTATAACCAACGTCTTTCTTCAGAAATGTAGGACTCTCCTAACCTTTACAAGCTTTTAGATTTAGATTGAATGGGACTACCTACTTACTTATATTTAATTGCTGTAGTGCTAAATCCAAACATAATTGTATACAGGACACTTGCCACAGTAATGACCTTACATTGTTTTTTTTGTTTTTTGTTCTTTAAAAGTTTTAACTCATTTGTATTTGAAATTTTTAGTTAGTTCACTGACAGTCTGGTCTATTTGTTTCACCTGAAGCTGTTTTGGGGAATTTCTGCTGTGATTGTTTTTGGTATACACACTGTGGTGGCTTTGCCACCACTTTGTCTTTCTTGGGTCTATATTTAGATATCCCCTAGACAACTTGCTTTGTATACTAGTGGTATTTGGACACTTAGTTTTAATTAAGGCCAGGCTTTGCTTTTATTGCGTCTAATTTCTGAATTGTATCATACTTAATAGGGTGCACTGTTAGCTTCTTCATGCCAATAAACCAATTTGATTGTTAAAGGATCATGTCAGTTATAGGGTGCTTGGTACTTGAGATAAAGTGACGTGTTGTAGCAGTTGTACTGGCACTTTTCCATGACTTAGCCCACACTTATCAGACTGTTGTGTAATAATCCTTATCAGCTAGCCTGTTTGTTCAAGCTTAAAGCAGCAGGAGGTTGCAATAGTTGATTCTGCCTCAGTGTGTCATATGAAACTTTAATAGAGGTTGAGCTATTTAGAACACTGTATTGTGACATGACCAGAAATGTTACAGATGATGTATTGTTTATTTGAAAATAGTACTTAAAACGTAATTTTTTTTTTTTAAACTACAAAGTGTTTCGATGGTCACCCAAACACCTTCATCAGTTGTTTGGTGCACAGTTTACTGTACTGGCAACTAGAAGAATCTTCTAACTGGATAAATGAGTCTCCATAGACATATATAAGCCCATGCATCTAATGTTTTTTTCTGTCTAATTTGTGCTTCACAGTGGTGTGCAGTGCTGATGTGATGCTGGAGTATCAGCTCGAGGTGCATTGAGCCTCCCATGGCTGTCAGCACCATGGACTCCGAGTCAGCCCGGACACCTCAACCCCCAGCCACCCTGACAAAGGGAGGCACTTCTCTGTTGCCTACCGGGGCTCTGAGCGCCGCGTTGGGCCCTCAGGGGAAGCATTATGCCTGTGGTTCCCTTGCAGCTTTTACCAATATCGTGGTGACCTTCCCCATCCAGAAGGTGCTATTCCGCCAACAGCTGCACGGTGTGTTGGCTTCTGAAGCAGTGCGACAGCTCCAAAGAGATGGTCTGAGGAATCTTTACCGGGGCCTGCTGCCCCCGCTGCTCCAGAAGAGCACTACGGTAGCCATCATGTTTGGCCTTTATGAGGACTTCTCTAGAGTGTTACTTGATCAGGCAGGTAGCAGCGGTGTGCCAGAAATTGTCACGAGAAGCTTTGCTGCAGCATTGGCAGGAACCGCAGAAGCCATCCTTACACCGTTTGAGCGGGTGCAGACTCTACTACAAGACCATCGGCACCACGCTCGCTTCAACAACACAGCCCACACCTTTCGGACACTTCTGACTGAGTATGGTGTCAAAGAGTGTTACCGTGGCCTTGTGCCCATACTCCTCCGTAATGGCCCCAGCAATGTGCTCTTCTTTGGGCTCCGGGGTCCAATTAAAGAGCTACTGCCAGAGGCGAATAACAGGGCCAGTCATTTGGTTAATGATTTTGTTTGTGGAGGGGTGTTGGGAGCAGCTCTAGGCATCATGTTTTACCCATTAAATGTGATCAAATCCCGGGCTCAGTCTCAGGTTGGTGGAGCCTTCCAGCCATGCAGGGAGGTGCTGTTAACAGTGTGGAGAGAGAGGGGAGGCAGCCTGCCCAAGCTTTTCAGAGGGGCCCACCTCAACTACCACCGTTCACTTCTCTCCTGGGGCATCATCAATGCCACCTATGAGCTGCTGCTGAAGCTCTTATGAGGGGAAGAATCGACAGGATGAAATGGAGATCTGGAGAGGAAGAGAAAGTATATAAAGGGAAAACTCATATTGAGGGCAGTTTAAGTGGGAAATTGCAAAGTACAGTTGATGCAAATACTGTCTGGTACTGTTTGTGAGACAGAGATTCCATGAATGAGAGCTAGCAGAAAAGTTGCACTTCTGACGGGGGCCAACGGTCAGTGTAAGATAACCACCTGCCATTGTTACTTTTCAATGTTGTCAAAGTATTAAAACAAGACACATTTCAGCCTTCACAAAACTTGTGCCAGGGTCCAAACGGAATGACCTTGCTTACTCTATGTACAGAAAAAAACTGGGGGAGTAAACAAAACTCCTACTAGTGTGTCCTTTTATTTCTTTTCTCTCTTTTTTTTTTTTTACAGTCTCAAGGAATGGCATTCTGATTGGATTTACTGTTTCGTAGAAGTTTTTTCTTTGTATGTGCTGTGTGCTGTGGTGTTTTGAAGACAGTACCCATCCGTTTGTTAGACCCAGAGCACTTCCCTTGTCAAGCTGAGATTCTGCCATGTGGATCTGACCATTTAAATGCTGTATTTCTCAAAGAGACAGTAATAAACATTTGGCTTCTTAATTTCTCCTCACACTCACTCTCCACTTGGAGCTCATGCGGAAGAGATAAAAAATGGTAATAACAAAGAAAATAGTTTAAATTAGTTTCTATGATATTTTGGGAAAGGCCAAAAATATAAGATAAAAAAATAGAGTATTTTTTTAGAGAGTTTCTGTTGTCACATGATTCATCTGTGTGAAATGTCCTAAGTAGTTTGTTTTGATCTATTTTCTGAAGTGCCACAGGCAGGGTGTGTTACGAGTTTAGACAAGTGCTCAATCGTGTATTGGTCAAACGAGTAACGCCCAGATTTGTCTGGTTTTTTTTTTTGTTTTTTTTTAAATTTCATTGAAAGACAATAAAAATGATTTGATTTAGACTTCTGTTGTAACAAATAAGAAATTGATTGATTTTGATAAGAAGCTTTGCTCCATTTGTTCATTTTGGACCAGTGCTTTTTTATGGACTCTAAAACAAAGTGCTTCTGAATTATTTTTTTTCCTTTCTCCTTTTTTTTTTCTCCCTTTGAGTCAGTATCATTTATTTTATTCATTTCTCTCCTGCCCACGCTGATATTTTCCTTCTCTTACGCCTGTTCTCCTCTCTGTCTGTAACATCTGTTGACATAATGGGCTCAAATTTCAAGCTTGAGTAGATGCAGTCACCACTCCGCAGCTCTGGCTGTGTGCAGCAGCTCAAAGGGGAAAGGCACGCTGCTTGGACACTTGAGAAACTGAGGAGTAACGGTACTGAGTGAAAGCAGGGACAGACGGTAATGTTCAGTGGCACAAAAAGCTCAAGCTGCCATGTAAATGGACCACTTGGCCTATTTCTTTAGATCTCTTCATTGTACCTATGTTCAGTGTACTGGATTTCCCAAGATTTAAAAAAAGAAAAAAAAGGATTTCCTGGGAGTTCGTCTTCAGTAGTGAGGCTTTGTATTACATTTTCTGAAGTGGAATGCCCTCGTTGATGTTGAGTAACATTGTTGATGATTTTCTTGAAGCACAAGTCCCTGCATCGCTTTGAAAATGTCATTAATAAAACAGCTAAATCAAATCTTTTTAATAAGTCCAATAAAACCACAAATAAAGTCTGTTCTGTGGAATTTTTATGAGGACCAAGTAGCTGATGCTCATACTTTCTTCAAGAATAATCTTATATACATGGCAGGGGAAGAGGTACTTATGTAACAGGCTGTCATGAATCACAAAATTGTATTTTGTGTCAGCTCTCTGGTTCCATTGAATCATAGAATGTTATTTTTCTGATGTGCCCTATTTCCATTATACACTTTAATCACTTCTTTGTTCTAAGCGTCACCCAACATTTCTGTAAAGGAGATAAATTAGAGTTTGCACTGAATCATAATGACAGGCGGAGGCAACACTTACTTTAATGTAGTAAGTGTGATACTTCTTTATTATTGTTGTAATAATGGCTCTGGCAGCAGGCCCACACTTACAAACCATTTGTGTTTATGTGGTGCCTTGTCGAGTACTACTCTACATTACTACTGCATCAGGAAGTCAGAGTGCAGATAAAGATCAGATTAAGGACAATCTGACACAGGGACTTGGGATTGGGAAGCGTTGAGCCGCTCTGTTCACAAAGCCTCTCAGCTGTCGGTTTCTTTTCACCCTAACAAATATCTTGAGCGTCACCTAAGGTGAAATCTTTCATTTTTACATTCAAATTAATTATTCAAAAAGCTTTTTACTACAGGACTAGAGATGTTAATTGAGTTTAGCTGGCTTTATAAATCAGAGTTAGAGAATGAGGCTCAAGTTTACTGCCTTCATGGAAATGTAGCAATGCAAACACTGAGGGAGAAATCCCACGGTAATCCTAATTACCTCCATTACAGGTTCAGAGATTGCACAAACAGCAGTGCTGTGTTAACACCTTTACCTTTAAATTTTATTCTCTTTGCTGTCTGGAAAATCTTTATCTCAGAAATCAGAATAATGATTTTTTATTTGAAATGCTGTATAACAGACCCAAGATTAAAGGATAAATTTCACATTAATAATGCGAGTACACAAAAGCGCACAAAATTCCCAGCTCCAACGGACCAAAACAATTTGCAGACAAGGACCATTAAAGTCAGTGTGTCATTTATTCCCAAACAATACAATTCTCAATACATTGACTTTGTTGTACATAGATACGGAAAAGTGACTGCTTATAGAAACATGTAAATGTTCTCTTTTAGGCCGAAATCATGAAATCCTCCTCATTTGATATTCCTATACAATGAGAAGTGGGTGACACAGGCCCTCTTTTCTGTTTGAGCCTGCCTACTGAACAACAGGAGACACCACTTGAGACATCACAGAATATCATGACGTTAGTGCAGTGATGGACAAAGTTACTGGGCATTAGCTCCGTGGCATTTGGATGCTGTAAAGTCTCAAACAGTGCACTTGTTTTTTTTGTTTTTTTTAAATCAGTATATGAAAATTTCCCTTTTTAACCATTTAAGATTAAATACCTTACCTGTCTCCTCACCAGCTGTCTCATAGTACTTATGCAATCTTTGTTTTGACTAATCCCCCGTATATTTGTAAAGGCAACAGCTGACTGATGCATCTTTACTGCCTTTCTGTTGTCAAAGGTTGGCTCGAGTAAATCCTTTAAATCAGGTGGCTCATCCAAGTGAGCTGTGAAACGGCAGCTGATTAATAAACACTGTACATCAGTAAACTGATCGAGCGATGTATTCATTTTACTGGCAATTCAGACATCAGTATAGACAGGAGTCTTTATATTGACAAGTGCTATTGCCATGCAACTTCGCGAAACGTTGCAATCCATAATGCAGAAAGTTTTCCGAAACAAGACAATAAGCCAACATTCCAAACAAAGAAAGCACCCATTGTATCCGAACAAACACAATCCAGCCATTGTGGTTTTTAATGTAAGCACACACAAAAAAAAAAGAAAAAAAATCAAAATACAGAATGTGGGAATTGAGGAGTTTATGTTTGCATAGCCATAAACTAAGGTAGGACACGGATGTATATCTACAGTTCTGACCCCAGCATGAAGCAGTCAGTCCATCTGTCTATATGGTATCAACATGGTGGTGTCCAAAAATGAAACCATAGAAGGGAATAGTTGTGGCTCAGTGTTTTCTTAAGACTTTGGATCTTTGCTACATCTGGACAGAGTTTAACAGTCACCCCTTGTGCCAAGTCAGAAACATGTCAACTACGTAATTAGGTCCCCTGTTTTGCTGCTTGGACATAACCCACACATTCCCAGAAAAAAATATATATATGTAGTGTCCTTTGGATGAAAACTAGACTAATATTATAATACTGCATACATTTGGGTAATGGTTTCCATGAAGCATTCACACAGTTTGGACAAGGAAGGGATAAACAAAACAAACACTTTACACAAGGTTATGTGTTCCATAAAAAGGTGCAATCTGTAACAGTCAAAAGTGCTCTCCCTGCTGTGTAGTGGTTAAGTCTTGTATCCCATAATCTGTGACTGTATTGTTCAAAAACTAAATACTAAAAAAGGTGCAAACTCTGCACATATAAAAACGGAACAGTTTATTACTGTATTTCACATTAGAGATAAAGTATATTTTCTGTAGTTTTTTTTTGTTTGTTTATTTGTTTGTTTTTCAGTATATGAACTGTAATAATAAACTTGAAACTGACAATTTACAGATTACACCTTGTGGAATGGACAAATCTTCAAAGCAGCAAAATTTAAAAAAAACAAACCATAATACTTTCTCAAAGAGAAGGGATATTAAAACTTCCAGTGACATCCTTTTTTGTTTCCTTACCAGAGACCTGCACATCTCAGATCATGGTGCAAACATTGTAAAAATAAATACATAAATACGTACATGTATAATCCATCCTTACATACATACACATATTGTATCATAAAATAAGAGAATTATAAGATAATTATAAAATTCATATGTACAAATGCATAGTCCATATGCGTCCAAGGAGAGGCAGAGCAATCAAATTTCCTCTCTTCTTTCGGATCATGTGTGGTGTGGTTGTGGTGTGCATGGCACTTACTGTACAAGAATACAGGAGTCACACACCAGATAGCTCTGTGCTGTTTGCTTGTCTCGCCTCTGGAGTCAGTGCTTATTAGTGGGTAAAAAGTTCACAGGTCAAAAATTGAGAGGTACGTGGCCAGGCGTGTCTGTGGTGTCTAGTGTGCGTGTCCGGAAGAGTTGTGTGAGTGCGAATACAGATGAGATGAGCACAGTGCAGCGTTTGGCTAGTAGCCTCACCCCGTCACCCTCCCCTTGACCCTGTGCAGATCCAGTGAGCCCCACACTCTTACCCCCAACCCCTGAACCAGTTCCGGCTGTCTCGACAGCCCCAACAAACTCTCGGTATAAACCCACTATTTCCTTTAGTTTGTCCATGGCCTGCTGGTCTTCATCATCCTCTTGCTGCTGGACCAGACTTGCTTTATGGCAGATGTCACAACCAGGACAGGGATTTGTACGCAGGCAGGCTGCTGATAGCTGAACCAGGGCACTGAAGCTATTGGATAAAGAACGTAGTGCTTCGTCAGGTGCCCAGCCAACACGTGTAGCACGTTGACAGCCAGATGCCAATCGTCGGGCCTCTGCCTGGAGAAGACTCCTCTCAGCCTCTGTCATCGTGGTACAGCTCATTCCAGTGCAATTTAAGCTTGTTGCAGGCGTAGTACTGTCCTCAGTTCCATTGTGATTAAGATCGGTTCCTACTTTTATGTCAGTGCTCTCCGAATTTAAACTTTCTTGTGGTTGTTCAGGTGCTTCTCTCTCTAATACCAGAAGAAGCTGATCTATATCTTGACGGAGAGAAGCGAAACCTCCCTTCAGCCCCCCATAGTTTTTGTTGCTAAAGGATCGAAGAGGACCGCCAAGGGAAGTTGTCGGTGAAACGGGACATGAAACTACAGGACTTAGTTCAGAGGAAGCAGTGGAGAAAGTAGAAAGCGGACGAGGATTGTCCCTCAGCAACGACAGAATATTGGGTTTTGGCGAGGGCGTTGTTGGAGAAGGCGCAGGTAAGGGTCGGGCAGGTTTTGGACGTATGCGCTGGGAGAACTCGTAAACAGTGAGCTCCTCGTCAAAGCTAACACCATCCTCAATGTCTCCACTGAAACAGTTAGCATAAACGGTGCGGCAGCCGCAAGCTTCCCGGTGTTGCTGCGGAGGAGTAGTGTCGGCTGCTGAGGAGGTAGGCGAATCGCCTCCAATCTGCATGCTCGACACACCTCCCAACCCCACCGCTGAATGAGACCGCGACTGAGGCTGCTCTGATGAAACACTGCCACTATTTTCTCTAAAACTCAGATTAGGGTGTGAGCCATTTGTCCCATTGGACCTTTTCATTTGTGAGCTCACTTCCTGGGCCTCTTTAATGGTTGCTATAACAACCTCAGCTCCTTCATCTAAAATGCTCCCTTTACTTCCTGATTTTAAGGCCACCGGTTCTTTTTCCTTGACAGGGGTTTTGTTTAAGTCTGATAAACCGCTTGCTACAGACAAACCAGAGCCAAAGCCAGATGTGTCTCCATTAATGGAGCTTGTAGAAGGATAGTCTAGAGTTCCTAGAATCTCCTGGGAACGGGTCATATACCAAGGCAAAGACTGGATCTTCCCTCTCAAGGCAGAAGCTGGTAGTCTACCTCCCAGACTGGAGGAACTAGTTCTCAGATCGGATCCAGAACCAGATTTTCCAGGTTCTCTGCACTCAAGACCCCCAACACCTTTAGAACTAGCTGAGGTGAGGGACGTGGTAAGAGTAAGTGGTGCATCTGAATTTTTGGGTGATAAACTCTCGTGGCTCAAGGAGACTCTCCTAGGTCCTGGTTGGATGTTGCCATTACGGCTGCTCCAAGGGTGTATTCCATTTGGTGGACTGACTGCGTCCTTGAAGATCCCTTTGCTTGGATCAGTAGGGGAGACAGGAGAGCTTGCAGGTAACGATAATGGGTGAAGATTTAAGGGAGAAGTGGGTTTGGGGGGCACAGGAGGGGGAACAGCTAGTTTTGTGCCTGAATTGGAGCGAGGGATAGGGGATAGGTTCGGCGGCTTTTTCGTTAGGTCAGTTTCATTTCTTTTCCCCTCAACTAAAGAAGTTTTCTCTCCATCGGGAATGCATGTTTTGTCTTTGGAAGCAACTTGTGATCCATTTTCACACACAAGGTCTTTCTTTTGTTTCGAGCAACTTTCTTGTCTTTTTGTCTTTTCCTCAGCTTGGTGCTTTGTGGTGCTTAGTGGTTGCTTGCTGCATCGCACCGCTGTGATCAGGGATGATGACATAGGCAATCCACCTGATGTGACAGACTTAAACTCCATGGTATCTGGCTCCATTTCTAATAGTTCAGAAGACAAACGTCCGGAGGCATCCCCATTACACTGGGCATATGATCTTCCATGCTGGGGTGACTTAGGAGGAACAATTTGAGGTTTGGGAGGCAGCTGAGGCTTAGGTGCCAGTGGTGGTTTGACCTTAACTTCAGGTTTCTGGGATGGTCTTGAAGGACTGGGTTGTTGGCTGATGAGTTGATTTGCTGGACCTTTTACTGTCTCTGATTGCTTCTTGATTTTATAGTGGGATTTATTGGCAAGGGGGGATGGTAGCTCTTTCCCTAGGACAGCTGGAAGACCATTCCAGGTTCCACTCAAACGATTAGCATTTCGCCGGTCAGCCAGCTCAGCATCTGCAAGAGAGGAATCAAAAGAAAAGGAGAAACAGAGAAATGGATTTAATTGATACAAATCTTCCCACATCTTTTAATTAGAGCAATGTTTGAGCATTACAGGAACAATGCTATGATCGCAGTTAGTTAAAACAGACACGTAAACAAACCTGATAGATCGGGAACTGGCGGAGTAAATCTCTCCTGTGCATCAAAAAACTCATCTTCTGACTCCGAGACATTGTCTTTAACCAAGAGTGCTGGTTTGGGGTTGGGTGAAGGAGTCAGAAATAGACCTTCCTCATCCTTAGACAAGCGGTACTCAGCTTGTCCAGCTTTATTTCCAGGAATTGAACTTGTCCTAACTGGGACTTTGGGAGGGATCTTTTTCTTTCTTTTAATGGGGGATCTTTCAAAAGGTATGCTGTCAATCATTCTCAAATCTCTTGAACTCGGGATTTTCGAAATGCGTCTAAGTTCCTCAACTCCCAGATCTTCATCATCCTCCTCATCATCATCATCGGTTGTAGCCCCAGGTGGGCTCGGCAGGAAATCAGCCTTGGAAAGCTCAGCAAAGCAGAGGCAAGAGTTGTCATTGCCACGATAATTCAGGTTGGTGGGCCGTGCAGGCCCTTGGCGCCGTTTTGGCTCCAGGAGGTAGGGGTGGTGAACATCTAAGCTTGGAAGCTCGTCGCCTGTGCGTGGTCCGCGAAGAGCATCCGTGCGAGACAGGCTTTTGGATGCAGCACTGCCCTCCTCTAGGGCAGCGCTCAAAGAACCACTGGACAAGCTGGAAAAGCTGCTGGTGACCCGTGGGTCAGTGTGATACCAGTTGGTCTCCAGGTTAATTTCTTCATCCATAACACTGAATTTACGAAGACCACTTCCTGTTGCTCCTCCCTCCTCTTCACTCTCATTTTCTTTACCTTCTGTTGTTACTATTATCTTCACTTCCTGTTTCCCATTGTGCTCCTCTCTCTCTTTCCTCTCTTCCTCCCTCCTCTTTTCTTCCTCCTCTCTCCTCCTCTCTTCCCAGTCCTGACTTGCTGGGTCTGGGCGTTTGTAACTCTGAGAATCCATCGGGTCATCCTCATCTGAAGAGTCATCTGAGTCGCTGCAGCAGCGAGACACATAACCTAATGTGCAAAAACCAGGCAAGCAAAACAAAGACTGTGTTAGTGCAGGAGTAGGAGAGCCGTGTGTTTGATTATGATCGAATGATATTGCAGTCTTTTTCTATCCGTACCCGTACAGTCTTCATTCATCGAAATGTGATGTCAAAAATGTCTATCAAACGGCCAAAGCCAGAAATTGATTGTTTTAAGTGAAACAGTTTTTGCTCACTTGATAGGGATTCATAGCACACGCCCTCTATTACGGCGATCTTCCCACACACACCTTCTTCAGCAGGAATCCGGTGCACCCTCACTTTCGGGCGCCCCAGACGGAAGACATTAACACTTGGATCCACCAGGAGTTTGCAGTAGCCTCCCAGCAAACACCCTAAGTCTTTGGCTGCCAGAGAGTCCATCAGTAAGGCAAAGGGCTGAGATTGAAGAAGATAAGGTAAGGCAGTAGTGATTAAAGGCAAAGGGAAAGAAGAGGAAAGCAAAGGAGTGGGAGAAAGAAGGAGAGATAGTCACCTTCGGGTCAGTGAATTAGCACTGTAAAGCTACCACAATCTCCCTTAGGCTGCATATTGTAATGTTGGAGGAAGAATGCTTGACCTATATTTACTCTAGTATGATCTTTGGTGGATAGTGTTGAGAGTGCATGTTCATCTTTTCATATCTGTGTCAGTGTCTACACATTTATGAATAATAGAGTAACTCACTAAACATGTGTTTGCATCCTGCGTCTTTCGTACCTTCATATCATGTAGTGAGATGCGCAGCAGGCTGACTTTGTCTGACTCTGACAGCAGCTCCACTCGACTGATGCTGCTGAACTCAACCAGAGTAGAGATCACGTTGAGCTTGTGGTTGATGATCTGGCTCATCCCATACTTGGCTCCCACTAGCAAGCTGACCAAAACTTCCCTGTCCTGAAGCTGCGTGTAAGTGAAAGAGAGGGGGGGTAACAAAATATATTTAAGTTCATAAGTTTTACAGTGTATGCTTTAGGAAATGGACCCACCAAACCGCATAAAGCTCTTAATCCTTACCATCATTGTAGCTGTGTAAGATCGTCCCCCATATGAAATGAGCTCTCCAAGCTGAGTGAGGTAGGCCAACCGGGCCTGAGAAGCCGATATCACCTAAAACAACACAGTTAACATGTGATTAGAGAGTTGTTAGAGTAAGAACAGGACATTCAGAAAATCTGAAACCTCTGATAAAGCACAAAAAAATAAGCCCTGGACTTAGTATCGCCTCTTTAATTACCCTCCCACCCACCATTTTTCTTTCTTCCAGCCTACTGTCATTCTGCTTCTTTAAACCAGAGAGATTAGCAGTCTCTGTAAGCTTTAGCTAAAAAGTACCCCAAAGCCTCTAATAAACTGTCACTATCTGTCTCTTAATGCGTTTCCGTGCTTCCCTCTAGTCATCCGTCAATCCTCATATACCTTCTGGCGTGGTTCTAGCAGGGACTGAATTTTTTTGAGGTGATAGCTGATGGCTTTCCTCAGGTCCTTCTCCCTCATATTGCTCAGGAGCGTGGGAGAGATAAAGCTGTCCAAGCCAAACTCCTTTCTGTCAACGCACAGAGGAATGAACATAAAGTGAATAAAGAACTCAGTTACCTTAGTCGCAACTAAAAATAAACTACAGTACCACATTTTCTCATGTTTTTTCATGTATGATAGCTAACATTGACACACAAGCACAGAATGGCCTGTTCACTCAAAATAGCTTGTCCAAACCATATTTCAGATTATTTTATGAATGAAATACAGTACAAATACAGTGTCAAGACAATGAAATACTGAAAATTGTTTTAAAATGTCAGTATCAGGTTTTTATCTCCAATGTGATCATTTTAAAAGCTTCATTTGTAATATACAAAGTAAACATGGCTGCTTATGTGTTTACCACACCTGCCACTAGATGTTACTGAACAGCCATATCTTAACTGACCACCCCCTAACTTGTAGCTGGCCATTGTCTATATTAAGTGGAAAATGCATCTATCTGCATCAAACAAAATATTTTTTGAGTGCACTGATGTAAATACTGTAAGCATATTAATGCACCATGCAAGCATCAGGGACATGGTCTTTTGGGAAATTGGTCATGTTTGTGTGTTTTTGTTCATTTTGACACACTTCCACCTCCAGGTTGAGACTGTTAGTGCACATTCTCACACGCACAAAACATTTTCCATCACATTAATAGATTATGTATTATTTAGCACACTCGTCCCAGACAAATTACAATAATTGCAGCAGCAGAGCATCTCACTTCCCTGACCAATAAAGTTACACAAGCTACAATAAGGACACAGTTGTCCTCGGTGATCCTAAAAGTGTCACCCTAAAATGACCCAGACCCATATGACTCACGTAATACTCTTGATAGATGCCCTGGTCTGTCCACAGCTATCTAGTCTCTCATGCATGTGCAGGGCAGCCAGACGGAGCGCCGTGTTGCACTTCATCTCTACTGCAAAACGCTCCTGCAGCACATCTCCAACACTCTGCAAACACACAATCACAGTGTAATTCATGCAGACATTACATACAGTATATACATTTACAATGCAGTAGAGTTAAAGCACCATATTTTGTTTTGACTTTTATATTCTAACAGATAGTTTATGACAGACATTGGAAAAATATGCAACTTCATGAGTGTGTTAAGTAAACCAGCATTTGGAACCCCCAACTGCCAGCAAAAGCAAACACAGCAGGAAGTAGAGACTGCTTTTAAAACAATAAATCAGCATGACATAAGTGGCACTCCCATTGCTTTATTGTGTCATGAAAATATGCACACACTGTGTGTGGCTTTGCATGTCTTTGTTGTCTTAAAAGCTGAGCTTTATCACAGCGTTTGACTGGCACAAAGACAAGATGCTCACGTTTACTATTTTCTCAAGGGAGAACAAAATGTTAAGAAGGTCACAGTTTATCAGATTAGAGCAGTTTTGAACTTACCAAACAGAGACAGGAGCAACTACACAGTAATTAACACATCCTTTCAGCTTTGATTTTAGTGCTGTTTTCATAGTGCTTTTTTAATTAAGTCGAAGGATCAAAATTCATCAAACATTCAATTTGTGAGCACAACTTTGGCATATGGGATCAACAATTATCTTATACTGTATGAACATCTTTTTTTTCTTTTTTTTTCACCTGTTGTTTCAGGAGCTACAGGAGTCTCTAAGATGGACAGAGAGTAAGACAAATATAAAGCAATGCTGCTGATTAGCTTTTCCGACCTGTAAAAAGAGGTATTCAAAGGCTGAGGTGTCATCCTGCAGAAGGTCTATGGGGTCTCTGGGGATGAAACAAACCCTGAACAGACATCTGTAGTCATGCGAGTCTTTTTTCTGCACCACCTGGTGGAAACAAAAGACACATTTTTTCATTTGATAGGCATTACATCTTAATTGGAGATATATGCGTTTTTTGTGTGCATCTTTCACCTTCTGTATGAGCTCGTCTTCATGCAGTAGCAGTAGTTTGGTGATGCTATACTGTTGCTCTAGTACCAAGGCAAAATACTCAATGGCCCGGATGGACAGTTTATCCTTCAGAGTCAGAACAATATCCTGGAATGAAGAAAAAGCAACAGTTCAGACTTCTTAAACAAACAAGTTTTCATCCCAGTCTGCTGATGAAAGATGGACAAATCTGACTCCCCTCCTCAGCTTCCCTTTGGCTGGGAATACAAGCTGAAATAAAAATATAAAAGCTGTTGTAACAATAATAAAATGTTCATGAAAACAAAAACAGACATAGACCTGCTGGTGGTGAATTGTTGTCTCCAGTTTCTGTTGTATGAGGTTGCAATCCCACCATGGTTGCTATAAACACTACAGATTTGGTATGCTACACTATACTTGAAAGAATACATGCAGGGAGTGTTGTAACATGGCTCTAAATAACGGCATACTCTTCTCTCTTGTACGTATCTTATATCTTCCTCCTTTATGTTTTTTTATTATTATAAAACCAAAACAAAGAACAGTTGTAGCAGCCTACCCACTCACACCAAAACCTGAGATGTGCTTATCTATAAAATAAATTTCTGAAGCCTTTCAAAGCCAGATCCAGTCATATAAGAAAGGCGTCCAAACAGCCCCTCTTTTAGCTCTTCTTTAATACAATAACAGGTTAGACAATCAATTGATTGATGATGTTTAATTTGTCTTCATGATAAATATGTGGTCTACATCAGACCAACGAGTATAGAATATCCAAAATATTCCTACCTTGACAGTAGTGTTATTGTCAAACTTGAAGGCCTTGGTCTGCCCGTTCTCTAGATAGACTTTTAGGACGTTGGGTAGAAAGAGAAGAGAGTTTCCCTGGTGGACAAAGTAAACAATGTGGTCAAGCAGGATCAATATTTATTTAGAAAAGATAAAAAAGGAAAAGGGTGTTCGACTTCTGCGTGGATAACACTAAATCAAAAGAGCATAAAACTATTAAGGATCCAGATGAGGTGTTGATAAGTGAATTACAGCTTTTTTTTTCTGCATCACATAAGATTTTCTTACCTGAGTGTGCCCATTGACCACCACCTCCTCTGCAAAGCGCACTTTAACTGGATTACTCCTCAGACGAGCTCTCTTCTCTGCTGACATAATGGATGACTTGGGATTCTGCAGCACACATACATGAGTGCAGTGACTAAGACATGCTTGTCAGGCACAAAGTAGTGCAATAACGCAATTAAATCGGAGCCCAGCAAATGTTGAGGCTCAGGTGCACACAGACGGTCGATAGACATAGATTGTCAACACATGGTGATACAGTTTGAAGCAACGTGAAGGCAGTTACTCCTGGCCAACTCAGAATCACATGCTAGGAAACAAGCAGCTCATGTTCGAATGAATGATGTTGTAATGACTTTACATGACTGTGTATTTGTGCTGAGGCCAAGCCGTCAATGTCCTCTTTGTACTCACCGTCATGTGCCGCAGGATGGTCACATTGATGCAATCATCCAAATCCCTGCGTGGAGAAAAGAAAACCCTCATTGAGACCAATCTTTCTGCTTCTTTTTGTCCACCTGTCAGGTTAAACATGCAAATCTCTGACCTGTGCATGTAACTTGCAAAGGCTTTCGCACCCAAACACACAATGATGATGTTATGTTTTGTTAGTGGATGGACCAGATGCGCCAGTCCAAGGAGGAGATAGATGGAACAGCATATTTTGTATAGATATACAGTAGATAGAATATCTTCACCTCATGACGTTTTCCACCTGTTCGGCACTCATATCTTCCAGCACTGCATCATTGATCTGCAGCACCTGGTCTCCTGGGAAAAGTATCCCGTCTGCAGGGCTTCCTAAACACACACACATACACACAAGAGTGAGCATCAGCATAAAACAAAAATCTGACTGCACACATGGCAACAAAGGGAGGCACACACACACACACAGAGATGTAGGCAGCATCACACATACACACAATTCAACATGGCTGACTCAACAGTGTTCAGCTGAGCTCTCCAGAATGTGAGGGGTTACAGTTACTCTGGGTCTCTTCCAGCTCTGCTCTGCTTTCTCTGGTTATTTATACTCATTTGTCTTCAGGCAAGAGAGCACGACCGATTGAGGCGCAGCAGTTTCAGCTTACCCCGTAATATACACACACACAAAGCAACCGAGTGCATGAGTGCGTAAACACATACCCCTGTGCACACATATTTTCACACACCCCGCCGGTCTGCCTGGCAAAGCCCTGCCTGCCCCTGATTTTTGACCCACTGATGCCACGCTGTGCTGCTCTGCGGGCTTTTTACACGTACACATGCACAAACACACCACCCCACACTCCCCTGTCATGCTTTCATGACAGCTCTGCCATTATCCTGATCTTTGTGCTGCTTTCTAAAATCCCATCCTGTCTTTTTCTTTTTCTATTCTTCTTCTCTAACTTGCTTCCTCTATGGCTCCTCTCAACACGAAGAATTTGCCCATCTTTGCCATTTCCCTCTCTTTGGCCATATTTGCACTCAAGCGCTTGTCTGTTCCACACTGGGTCCTCCTGCTGACATCTCTCTCTCTGTTAGATGTAGTCCTTTGTTATCACTTCTCTTTCCCTTTCTCACTTTCACTCCTTTTTTTGGCAGCAGAAAGCAATTACAGAGAGGATGGCAGGTTGGGACTCTCCTCAGGGCTTTTATCAGCTTATTTTACAGGACAGACATAAAAGTAATGGATCAGCATCTTCCTGTCTCACTCGCCCAATCCTCCCCTATCAAAGTTGCCTAAATGAAAAGTGATTGAATTTAGAAAAGGATGAGCAGGTGGCTCTGTTGTTTCTCTGGCCTCTCTGGCACAGTGCCTTTCAGGACGAATGCCAGGACAGTGTGTGTGTGTTTGTGACAAAAAGGGTGTGTATGAACTGCACGCTTGCTGCAGGCAGAACATGGTTGCATAAACCAGGTGGCCATTTGGAGAGGAAGCATAAGTGCACTCATCCACGTAAACAAACACACAAAAAAACAAACACACAAAAAAACAAACCAAAGCCGACACACACTCTTGCATACCTGTGGCGATGTCCCTGACCAGCAGGGGTGCGTTTGTGGTGAGGGTGAAGCCATGTCCAGTGCTGCTGTCCAGAACCGGGTCTTTGGTGATCTGCAGCGTCAGCTTGGCTTGGAAATTCTGATTGGACAGGCTGTTGGAGCGCTGCGATCTCCCATCGCCTAGCAACCGCTCTCTGAGTAGGTCAAAGAGGGTGACAGTTCATTTAACTGGAGACTGTATTACTTATCAAGAGATATATTAAGGTGGATTTAAGGGGAAACGGTTCATCTTTTAGTTCTAATAACCTTGTTTTGTGTTCAAATGAATGTTTTATTGAACTGAAATTTTATAAATCCTTTTTGACAGGAAAAAAGTCCAAGTTACAATGTATGTGGTGAGCATGAGATCAATAAAACACTTTCATTTTGGTGCTGAATAAAATTTCTGAATCAACAACAATCTTCGAAATATTTGTGTGAAGGGCAAAAAGACAGCAGGTAACTAAACACAAGAACATCCCAGAAAAGTTATATTTACAGTGGAGTCAATAAGTGCATTAATGTATTCTTATGCTGTTTTACTGAATCTATCATATGTTTAACATGTCTTCTCTGTCATGGCTGAGAATTTTAAAAAAAGAAGTAAAGATTTTGTGTTTATCACTCTGTTAAAGACTATTCAGATAAACAGTTCAACCAATGAAGATGAACATTTCTCATCGCCAAGAGCTCAGGGATTTCATTGGCTACAATATTCATGAAATTGTTAGAATTCAAGGAATCCAGAGAAGTCTCAGGGGATGAGGCAGAAAACTAATACTGAATGATTGTGATCTCCAAGCCTTGAGGCACAACTGCATTAAAAGCAACATTCTTCTGTAGAAATTGCTTCATGGACTCGAAAACATTTCTAAAAACCACTGTCTGTGCACGCGGCTCATTGATGCATTAACCATGCCGTTTTAAAAACCGTAAATTCTCTGCACCAAAGCTCATTTAAGATGGAAGTGAAGTTGAAAACCGTCTTGTGGTTTCAATGACTTAAAAGGAAATTTGCATTTATTTTTTTGGGAAATTGATGCTCTGTTGACAATATTTTCTCAGGGCTAAAGAGGAGCGCAACAATCTGGCTTTTTAGCATTTGTAACTTGCACATCTATGATTTTGGGGAGGAAAAAAAAAGAAAAACATGCAGCAGGCCCATAGAAGAGTATGCCTGCAGCAATCATTAAATCATCTCAACAGAACAGAGTTCACATTCCAACAAATGGAAATCTATATTTTCTGTACATGTTGCATTTAAAATCTACAAAGGCATCCACTCCCCGAGGCCTGTTACCACGGTCAGCTGGCCATAACACATTGAGACCGTTCCCAAGATAAACTAGCAGTATGAGTTTACTGAGCTTCCTCTGCATTGCGTCCTTTGCTCAAAATGAGAAACCACTTGGTGGATAACAAGAGGATGAGGAGGTTTTTGAATGCATATTTGTGGTTCCCTGTGGGGTGTGTTTGAGTGTGAGAGAGGGACAGTCAGGGTTTGAATATGTACTCAGCTGTGTGTGTTTTCTCTCCTTGTAAGGAAACACAAAAACATAACTGTGTTCATGCCAGGTTAAGAAATGTACTTTCTTCTTCATTTCTTGTCTCAGTTTCAGGGTTTTTTTTCCTCCCTCTCCTTTTTATGGTAATTTCTAGCAGTGAAACAGTGCTGTTCCTCGTAAATTCTGGAAAAAAAACACACCTTCAGCACACTTCTTCATCACAAAAGAATCTGGCCACACGCCTGGAAGTGGATAAAGTTGTATTTGTAGTTTTTGGTGAACCTGTAAATGTCTTCTCCTGTTTCTCTGAGTGATGCCACAGTTTTTTAATTCCCAACTCATTTTGCATCCAAATTCTCCCTTTATTCATGTAACTGCAGTCCCCAAGAAAACATTGTCTCCCTGACCTCTTCTCTTATGTATTTCTAGTTTTCTAGACAACGTTCTGAACTTTTGAAAGTCCGTACCTGCTCAGAGACTCTCGGGTGCGGCGTATTATTGTTCCCACCACCTGCTGCACCCGGCTGGCCCGCCGGGCTGGAGACCTGCTCCTACATCGCTCCTTCTCCTCCATTTATCTGAAGCAAACAAAGAAAAGAAAAGGATGTGAGTTGCAGACATCAATGCAAAGAAGCGAAACACATGTGGGAAGGAGATGAAAGGATTTGGAAAGATCAGATAAATTAGAAAGCGCTTATTGTAGTTGTCTTTTTGGACTGTAATCAGTGCCAGACTTGTGTTCCAGTTAAATTTGCAAGCAGCCTGCTCTGTTTTTATATGCAGCACATGTTGCCTGCCTTGTATGCGATGAATAATCAGATATGTGAACAGAAAGCAAGAAAGGCTGGGAGGGAAAGGGGTGGAGCTTAGTCAGCATGAGCAACAGCACAGGCTTAAATGACCCGATTCTCCACAACAACAACTGCACCGTCGCACAATAACAGGATTCACAAAGAGTTTCACATAAATATGCCACAATCTGCACGTTCGCCACAACTCCGCAGCTGTGCATTTTCTGCTTAGCTTGCCCTTTGAAGAGGGGAGTGGTGGGGACATAATGAACGATGGAGGGCTCAGTTTGGCCCTCAGGGAAGCAAAGCTGGTCAGCATCGAATCCAAACCAAAAGTCAACAATTCCAACTCCCCTAAACTGTGTTTTGTATCTCTAGGCTAATCAATACACCACAATGGGAGAGGATTGTCAAACATTCTATACAGGTTTTTTTCTTTTTTGAAGTTTAGCAGAAAAGACCCCATGTTCCTCTTTATTTTGCATATTGATAAATAGCTGCAAAACTTACAGATGCTGAATCTGATTTGTGTGACTTTGAAGATGGCTTTCATGCATGACTAGGGTTTTTTTTTAATTTGCTGTAGATATTGTTTTGACATCGTCTCCTGATGTATCTAATCTGTTGCTCAGAGCTGCACTACATCTTTTCAACCCAATGAAAAGAAAAGCAGAGCAAATTTGGCAAGGAGTTGCAACCCAGACCTGATCAGTATGGCTAACAATGATGGATGTGCTCCTGAAACCTAATGATCAACAGGAAACCTGGCCAACAGCTTTGTTTGATCAGCTCTTTGAAATATGGAGCCAACTTTTGCAAGCCAAGACATTTGTGAAAGAAGTACAATATTCTTCTGGTCATCTGCCATACTTATCCACAGCATTTTGAAACAATCCTTTATCCAGTAAATGAGAAAGGCTCACTTGTTTTCGTCCAATTACTGTGCTTTAAATTCTAACTTACGTGGAAACAGTATAAACTGCATTGCAATCAATAGCTGATGCCTTGCTATGCTTCTAGAAGTAAAACTGCATTTCAACACAAACAGCAGGGTATCAGCTCATCACTGTAAAAGTGATGGCTGGTTGTAGGCCAGTGCTGACTAGCCTCCCTCAGCGGTAGTAATGCGTGCAGTGTAAGTCGGTCCTTTAAGAGGATTAGAAGCCTTCATACTGCACGGACCTGAACCGGTCAGGGTGTCACTTTAGCACCTCCTTCTTATCCGGATTGAGGCAGATTGATGTGAATGAGGATGGCTAAGTGAAGCTGGGGAGCTGACAGCTGCCCATGTGGAGCTGAGTACTATTACTGACCCAATCGCCCCCTTTGATCAACCAGGAGGAACAACGTCTGACATCTGCTCTGTACACACTAGATCATAAAGTGTGTTTTAGCTGCTAATGCAGATTGTACAGACATGATGTTGTAGTCTGCTTGCATGTGTGTGGATTTGTAGATGTGTTTGTGTTGAACTCAAAAGCAGCAATCACTGCTGAATCAGATGGTGATTTTTGCTGCCATCCTCCTTCTTTATCAGTTCTCTCTTTCATTTTCTCCATCCTGCTCTCTAACCTTCCCTGTCCTTGCAGAGTCAGGCAGTCGTCTCAGATGACAGTCTCTATGGGAAGAAGCAGCAAACAGCCATTGCTTATGTGAGTATATCTATATGCACACCCTATGCTTTTGAGCTCTCAACAAGAGCAAATATTTTAACTTTACTTAAGGATCCAGATAAGCAGGTGCAGTTGGAAAAGTATGCTGAGTGTGTTTGTGGTTGCACGGCTGCGACTGAAAAATGTACGCAGAGATTATGTAATATCTGGCACACTTCTGAACCTCAATACAAACCCACACTTCAGGGGGGGTTCCAAGTGTCCACACAATCCAAGCAGATAGCGCAATGATCCACATTTGAACTTAGAGCTTTGAAAGCATGACTCACCGAGGTGTAGCTTGCCTCTTTAGGACTCCAGAACACACACACACCCTCGTCCTCTGAGACATCAGCTCAGTAACCTCTCCAGGATTGGCTGAAAAGAGGTGGAGAGGGGTCCTTGCGATCATCAGGGCCCAATCCCAATCTGCCACGGCCACCTGTGCAGAGCGGAACAAGGCTGTCAGTGAGACCTGTCAAGAGCTATAAACAGAGTGCACATCCACAGTTTATAATTAGAATGAGGTGACGTCTGATTAAGCGGTATCATCTGTATCTGACTTGAATTTTTTGCCTAATTTATAAGTAACACAGCTCTACTCCAGTTGTTGATATTTTCAGTGTGAAAATGCAAGTATGTCACGCAAAGCAGATGTGAGCCCAAAGCAGCTATGTGGATGTGGTGTTCGAGGCCCCTCCTCTGGTCCCAAAGGCTCTCTTGCTCTCTTTCTCTCCCTCTCACCCACGGTCTTTCTCTACTCCTCCACAGCTTCAAAAGCGCAGGACGCTGAGAAGACGAGGCACTCCATCTTCGTCTGGTTGTCCAAATTAAAATTTCATACAGCCCAGTTCAGTTAAAAGTTCTAACTGGATGCACTCTAAAAGCAAAGAGGACAGACCATGAATCCTTATGTGACTGAGACAGAAGTGCTGCCAGACAGACGGAGATTTTGGCCAATGGTAAAAAAGAGAGCAAGTCTTTCAAATAAGCACCAGAGCAGATATAGCTGAAACCTTAGCCAACCTCTGGTTTAGGGAGAAAAACACACTCGGGCCTTGTTATGAAAAGCATGGTGGCTGAATTAGGAGAGACACAGAATAAACATTCTTGATCTGGTGCAAGGAAAACCACCTCATTTTGATTTTGAATGTTGATCTGTGAAGCAAACTCTCCCTCCTTGGGGCTTTCATGTCCAACAGCGAGCAGAAATCAAGGAAATGATAGTCCCTCCTGAGCAGCTCCTCCATCAGGCCCTGTGAACTGCACACAGAGCTCTTTCACAGGGCCAATGTGTCCCACTAGAAAGGCCAGCATAAGCCCAAGACCTGCACAGACTGCAGGGCACATGAATAATGCATGGAGCTAATGCAGCTAGCTCAGCCTCCAGCCGCCTCCTTCTGCCACTTTGCCAACACGGGCAAGGAAAGTAGCGGAGGAGGAGAAAGACTCAGGAGAGATGTGTGGGGGTTGCAGCGGTGGAGAGGAGAGGGACTGTAAAGGGGGCTGAGAAAAGGGGCAGGAATACAGAAAAAAGAATTGGTCAAGGCAAAGAAAAGAGAGAAAGGACACGATATTGAAGGGGGAAGAAAAGGGGAGAATTTTAAAGAGGGTGAAGAGGGCAGAGGCAAAAAAAAAAAGGAGAGAGTGAAGCTGCAGGAAATGAAAGAAAAGAAAAAAGTGACTATGGTGGAAGGTGAAGGAGGAGTGGGGCATAGGTGGTCAATGCAGCATTTGTCAACACATCAACAACAAAGCCAAGCCGCTTTGTTAAGATAAATACATAACTGGTTATCTGTGATTGTTAGTTTTTTTAGATAGAAATTCTAATGGCAAAATTATCCGGCCCCCCCATGGTGAAGAATCCTTCAAAAACTTCCTGGATCCAGGCAGTGATTCGGATCACCCCCCCAAAATCTAATCACCTGTTCCTTATTCTATTTCGGGAACATCCTGAACGTTTCATCCAAATCTGTCCATTACTTTTTGAGTTATGTTGCTAACAGACAGAGAGACAAACCAACACCGCTGAAAACATAACCTCCGCCTGTAAAAAAAAAAATAAGAAAAGCTGTAGCATTGTCTCTATCCTCTCTTTTACTTGCTGTAATTAAAGAGATTGTTCATGTTTTGTCATGATCTGACAGCACTTTCAGTTTTGAAACCTGACAAAGCAAAACCTGTGTTTCTGAAAGCTGATGATGAGTCTGATCTTATCTGAATCAATAGTAAATCGTAGATGTCCTCCACTGCTGGGTCTTCTAGTCAGATAGCGCTCATTAACCAGCCTTATCGTCACTAAACAGACTAAAAGTGCTGTAAGGAAGAAAAAGCTTGACTTAAACTCTCTGATTCAAAGTTTGTGTCTCATTTCTCTGAAGAGACAACCAACCCCCCCTTCCTCCTCTCCTCTCACTGCTCATTTTCCCACACAATGTCCCTCTGTCTCTGGCAAAACAGTCAGTTATTCAACCCTGTATGAGCCCACATGCACTTCATAGAAGTGCTCCTCTCCCTCCTAAGGGGGTTGTGAGGTAGTCCTGAATGTGCAGTTCCCTTGCTGCCAGCTGAACAGAAAACACTTTTAAGCCCAATTAGCACTGCAGAGCCAGATAGGGCCACCACAAGTCAAACCACCCCACACGGGCAGGATCTTGGGAAGTAGCAGAAGGGCATGAAACAGGAGGAAAGATGCCAAGATCCATATTCTATATATAACCTATGCAAACTAATATGACAGTCTGACTGACGGGTGGAATGGATCCAGAATAAATGGAGAGCCCTGTTGCTTAGTGATCCTTCCTCTCAGTAACGCCACTCAGACGTACACACCATATATAGGCCTTAATAGTAAGTGGAGTATTGCACAATTGTAGTTGCATAGTCTTGTTTGCTCACTCTACACCAGCTTTAATTTCAAAAGGATCGTTTGTGAAGTGTTCGACTATCACTAAATGTCGATAGTTACTTGGTTGCTGTCGACATCTTGCTCTCAATCTGTCCCACTCACACAACAATATCTGCAACGACATAGTTCCTTTACCCCTAACCCCGTCTTTGCAGTTACCACTGAATGCCCAACCCTAAACCAAGCCTTGACCCTGAAAAAACAATAAACATAAAGGGTCCAGCATTTCTATCCCCACAAATCTGTCAGTCCCCACAAGTGCAATGGACTCCTGGCTTTCAGACTCCACAAATAACATAACAAAAGGGGGGGGTCGGGGGGCTGCATACTCTCCTCCCCAGTTGAATATGACACACCGGATACAGCTGCACCACATGAGGTGCAGGGTAGCAGCAGCAGCAGGGTTTGGTTCAGCAATTCAACGTTTCATTTAAGCTCACAGTGGCTGCCAATAATGCTGGACATCTGGGAACACTGAGTCCAGAAGCAGCACACTTGGCTAAAGTTTACATCGCTTGAGGTGAGGGAGATTTAAGTTTACGCAAAGCAGCTGAACTGCTTCAGATTTCATCAATTCAACAATGAGCAGAGCACAGAAGAATCAGTCAGAGTAAAGGAATTCATATGTTTTGGGTTTTGTTATTGGTTATTTCTCATAAATGAGATCAGTTTGAACTGAAAGAGATATCAGATAAAAAAAAGAAGTATGAGTGTAATCAATTTGAAGTATGCCGATATTATTTGTGCCAGGGTTCTCCTGAGAAAACGTTTTGCTGTGACTGAAGTTCATTTAGTTATTCTAAGGCTTTGTCCTTTAACAAAAGTTGATGTATTTTCAGTGTCAATATGTGGAACTGGTGTATCTAACGAGCTCAAAATGGATCAAGACTGAAAGAACTTCAAACTCGAGTTAGAGCTGCTTCTCATGCAGACGTGAAGGATCAGATGCTTTTCATTAGGTTACTTAATGGTATTTGAAGCTAAACTAACCGCTCCAAAGGTTCCATGGTCTGTCAGTCCACCACTTTCCTCCAAACTAGAATGTTTTGAAAAAGTACAAGATATGAAATGTGGGGGGGTTAAAGGAATAAATCCTGCTCATTTTGGTGATGCTCTGACTTTTTCCTTCAGTGTCACCACTCTATTAAAATCTCCTGGATATCTTCCTGTTATCTTCTTCCACACAGAATATCCCATCTTCTGTTCTTTGCTCAGACTGTCAGCTCGTTCCATTAGCATTATGAAGGCAGCGCTCGCCGTGCACTGCTCATTTCATTTCTCCTTTTCATCA
>JBBBVU010000007.1:22505272-22537783 GCA_037177055.1 Atherinosoma microstoma
CCTGTCTGCAAGCAGTGCTGAGGCAGGCCTTCATGCATGCTGAGCTTCATTTAAATAATCCAGAAATACTCCATAGTCCCTAGCACACATTTCCAAACAGAAGTTAAACATTCCCCATTCAAGGATTAGTTTAAGAATAAACATAGTTTAAGTTAGCTTCAACAGGTACTTTAGTCTGGGACTAGCCTTAAAACCCATCTCTGAAACCACCAGCCCTTAGTCTTTTACAGTCAGGATTTCATGTTGTTGTTGGTTTTTTTTCAAATATAAATGTTTTCTTTTGTTGTTTTTTTAAAGTTGATTTATATTCAGTTTTGTTTTTCATATATTTTATGCAATTTTCTTTCGTTTGCTAATTGTTTTTGTCCTGATTTATATTAGTTGTTAAAATATCTCCCTCAGAGACTGGTATATATTTAAAATCCTAGATCAAGGGTTTTCTTATATTCTTAATACCCCATTCTGCGCCAGGTTTGACCTTTTAGTGATTTGTTTTCGTGTAAATCTAAGGAATATTATAAAGCGGCGTCCTGTAAAATTCTGATTGCAATTCTCCAAGATCACCATGTGGGGGCGGTGTTGTATGACTGAGACTTCTTAAGTGACAGACTTCAACACAATGGACGCTTAAGCTGGCGGCTTTATGAGCTCTCTGGGACTAATATTATCACTATGAAGATATCTGAAATTCGATGTTAGCTGTAAATTTTGGAAAAAGGACAAAGGTAGCAGTGCTGGCGCAAATTTGACTGAAGAGAAAGCTCATGTCTGCTCCGCATCCCTCCGTGTTATTGTTGGTCCAGGCCCGCCCATACTCCAGAGCATCTCCAGCAAAGCAGACGACAGCAAACGGTCAGTGCTCCACAAAGACATTTCACTGGATGAAGACGGCAATGAAATGTGTCACACCGGGCAAGGCACAGCCGATACGATGTGGAGCGTTTTAAGAGGCTGCGCCCGTTTCTCATAACGTTAGTTACTGTGTCCCAGCGGCGCGACGGATGCTCCTATTTCACCCTATTTGTAGTGAATAACAAACTCCACCGGCTGTGATGGACTTCCCAGGTCACTTCCAGCATATTTTCAAACAGCTCAACCACCAGCGCCTCCATGCTCAACTGTGTGACTGTGTGGTTGTGGTTGGAGGCCAGACCTTTCAGGCTCATCGCTCCATCCTGGCAGCCTGCAGCTCCCACTTTAAGGCTCTGCTCAGCTCCAGTGACAGTGCTGATGAGGGATCTGGAGCTAATCAAGCTGGTGGAGATGGAGGCCCCAGTGTGATGGAGCTAGATCCAGAAGTTGTGACTCCAGAAGCCTTCTCCACTTTGCTGGATATGATCTACACCTCCACCCTCTCTTTAGGGGCTTCCAATGTGATGGATGTGTTGTTGGCCGCATCACACCTGCACCTTAACACTGTAGTCAAAGCTTGCAAGCTCCACCTATCCAGGATCAACTTTCCCGCCTCAGCACCGAAAGGCTGGAGGTCGGTGCAGCAGCAGCAGCTGCAGCAGCAACAAAGTCTGTGTTCCCAGGCAGCATCAGGTTCACAGCAACAGGTCACATCTGCCATGCAGCTGGACTTTGATAAAGAGGAAGTGAGGGTGGAGGTGAGTCAGTCTGGTGGAGATGAAGATGGTGACATGATGAGAGGTGAGCCGAGCGCAGCGCCGTCTTTAAGACAAAAGAGGAAGTCACACGAGGAGAACCACTGTGACAAGAAAAGAATCAGCAGGTTGCCAGTAGGAATATATAAGGAGTGTTCACCTACTGTGACCAGGAGCACTGAGGAAGCAGGAGAAGATCTGTCATCCCCAGACTATCTGAAGACAACAAGCAGGCTTTGGGAAAACCGAGGAGATGAGGAGGAAGAAGTTAAATACAAAGCAAGCAAAGGAGAGTCTGAAGAAATTCAGCTGCCAACCCAATCAGACAGCAAGGACAGAGAAGTAGGCGAGTGGGGGAAGGGTGAAGAGACGGATGGCGATGCTGTGGTTAAAGTAAAGGTGGGAGAAGAGGAAGGAGATGAGCAACATTTGGCAGTGATTGAAGTAAAAAAAGAAAACCTAAGCTCCTACTCCCCCAGTTTAGACACACTGCCCAACGATTCTCTCCCATCTCCACTCCAGCACTGCACAGACAATCTGGATGCAGGACTAAATGATGAGAAAATAGCCAGTCGTGATGCAGTGAGTGATGGAGCTTCATTACAGTCCCCGCTGTGCACAGATCTTCACACAGATACACAGAGAGAATCTGGAGATATTGGTGAGGACACAGTAGATGGTGAAGGCCTGGACAGCTTTTCAGACCTGGCTTTTTCTTGCTTCCTCAATCCCAGCAGTGACAGCGTCATGAGTGCTCTGGAAGAAGAAGACAGTCTAGCCAACCTCACGGCTGCTGCTACCGCCGCAGCAGCCGCTGCAGCTGCCGCCAGCGACGCTCCTACAGCTCTTGAAGTTGCAGATATACAGGGTGAAATGTCAGAAGAAGCAAGGGCCTCTTCTGCGCAATCGTCTGACTCGTCGTCCTCTCTTGTGTTTCCCGTAACCTCTGTGCCATTGCAGCAGCTTGTGCCAACTCAGAGCTCTGGTTTTAGTGACACCATCATCCTCCAGCCCACTCAGAACTCCTTGGCAGGGTTTTTGAGCAGTATCAGACCAGGCGTCGGCTTGGAAACCTCCCTCGTCCAACCCCCTAAGGCCGGTAAAACCTCTGCGACTACAAGCTTTCGTCGCATCGCCCCCAAAGTACCGCCCGGATCAGAAACCGGCAACGATGCATCCTCTGGATCTGCTGGGGACCCCGCAGATCGGCCAACTCTTACTAGAGCGTCAGAGGACGTGCTGTCCAAGTGCAGGAAAGCAGCTGCTGAGGACCATGTCTTACTGGTGGAAGGGGACAAGAAATATGCCTGCAAGATCTGCTGCAAGACCTTCATGAACTTGACAGACTGTAAGAAGCACATTCGCGTCCACACTGGGGAAAAACCCTATCCCTGTCCAAAATGTGGCAAACGCTTCAGCCAGTCCTCCCACCTCTACAAGCACTCAAAGAACACCTGCATCAACTGGAAAGATGCTCAGTCTTTTCCAGACTCGCTGCTTTAACATGGATTTGGAAAAAGACTTTGACGTAGAAAGTGCCCTCCGGAAACACGTTTGTCAACCGCAACGCAACTAATTGAAATCAGTCATGTCTTTATCTGTTCTCTTTTTAAATAACTTTTATAATTCCTTTAAGTTAAAGCAATAACATGTAGCCACTCTGATGTCAAAGCAATTATATTAATTACACCATGAATTTTGTGTAAAAATGATGTGAAAAACAGAATAAATGTTGCATTTGATAATCTTTATTGATTTCGGATCAGTTTTTCAGCAAGAGTTAATTGTGCATTAAACTAAAATTGTGCATGTTTATTTAGCAGAAAACTCTCATACAGAACTGGAGGGTAGTGCTGTTGAATAAGTCGATCTGGGACATTAACATCTATAATTAAAGTGCTGAATAGGACATTTAATTCTACGTCACTCTGCAACAATTGCAGCTAACGTGGACAGTAGGCACAACAACCAAAGATTTCATTTAGAGGGAGATTTTAAACATGCAAAGAAAGTTTTTTAGTTTTCTACAAAAAGCTAGGAGTGTTACATTTAAATGCACGAGGAAGACATATTGGCTGTCAGCTCATTAGCCTTATTTTCACAAGAACTTGACACTAAACCAGTACTGTTTCCTTCCTAAAATTGTAATCTCTATCTCATGAAGTGCGACGGAGTTCAACTTTTAATCTAACACTGACTTACTATGTTCCTGAGCATATCTACACTACTTAAGTATCCTACTGTTTAACCTCAACAATGCATCATTTCTACTTTCTGTGCAGCATCGGAGGAAGCAGCAGGCACAGGTGGTTCAATTCCAGTCTCTAGAAGTTGAGTTCACTGGGCATGTCCGAGTCCTGCAAACCTCCCAGAAGGTTTTGAGCTGCCAAAGCTGACATGGTGCCTCTTGTGGAGTAAGTGGCACTGCCAATGTGCGGTAACACCACTGCACAAGACAAGAGGAGACAGAAGATTTGGTTTAAAAAGGCAAACATTTCAGATGTTGGGAAAGAGTCCAAAAAAATGTCTATATAGTTCACAACCTATTTGTACCCACCGCAGTTTTTTAATGTGAGAAGTGGGTGGTCTGTTGGAAGTGGTTCAGGTGTTGTAACATCCAGTCCGGCTGCAGCTATCTGTCCACCGCTCAGAGCTGCATACAGATCCTCCTGGTTCACCACAGCTCCCCTAAAACACATTGAGAGTTAAATCTTCACCCTTATACATCTTGGAAAGAAAGTGGTTTACATACATCACAAAAAGGAAATGGGGACAGAGGACATTACCGAGGCGATCTTTGTCCACTGTTTAGGATGTCTACCTGCTAGAGTTGATGAAGACTGCGGTTTTTTTCATCTTGCTGAAAAAAGCCTCGTCACATAGGCCCTGGGTTTCTGGTGTAAGTGAGCAGGAAACGACTATGAAGTCACTCTCAGACACAAGAGTGTCCAGGGGAACTGTTTAAAAGAAACGAGACGGAAAAACACATGAGGTAAGATGTAAATGATCAAATACGCAAATATACTATCAAAAAAAAAACTTTAGCAGATTTCTGTAGAAAATAGATCAAATTTCAGCCTCACAAATCTTGCCCTCGACTTTAATACACATTTTTTGATCTCTCATATACAGTACACTGTGCGTTTTTTCGGCTTTTTCCTCACCAAACTCTCCATTTACTTCTGCAGCCTGGGCCTTCGCTGTTCTCCCAGAATACAGCAGCCTCTTCACTCCGAATGGCACGAGTCTCTGAGCTATGGCCATACCTGAACTCGCACAACAACAAGCAAGTCATAAACTTTATAAACTCAATCACGTCACGCCTTGGTAGTTAGTGGTGACAATACTATCTTTGTTCACGGTGTCAGATTATGTTATGGGCAGTCTTGCTGCCAAGGTTAATAAAGCAATAACAGTAAATCCAACCGATGCGTCCCAGTCCAACGATTCCAACAGTGCTGCCCGACAGGCCGTAACCGCACAGCCAGAGAGGCTTCCACGAGCTCCAACCACCACTGAGACATAAAAAAAAGATAATACGTTCATTGTGTAACTAAATCGAGGTAGTAACTCTTATTTTGAGTTAAAAAAAAAACACAAACACAAACAATATGAATGTAAATAAGTCATTTGGTGAGACTGACTTTTTGACCTCCTCCACTCCCTCTGGTAGCCTGCGGGCTGTGGCCAGCAGCAGAGCCACGGTGAGCTCAGCGGTGGCGTCTGTCAGGACATCTGGAGTGTATCCAACACGTATACCGCTGTTGGAAGCAAACAGCCAAATAACTGAGAAACCATAAAAAGACGGCCTCTTACCAGTGGAAGATTGGTTTTGTCGGTGCAGCTCACCGTTTCTTTATCTCATCAAGAGCCAAGTGGTCAAATCCAACAGACATGGTGCTGATTACTTTCAAATTTGGTCCTGAATGCAGACACAACATACGCTCTGTCTATATATCATATCCATCTTAAAAGTACAACACAACACGTCTTACACTTTGGTGTTTTCAGTAACATAACTGACTTTCAGATGGAAGTGTATGCCCTGTTGTATTTAAAGAACAGGGTTCTGAAACTTATCATGGCATAAACAGGATCTGAGAGAAAGCCTCTGCTCTCCAAAAAAATAAAAACCTGAAAAGCTAAAGTATTTATGACTGTTGGAAAAATGTATTTTTGATGTAAACATATAACTTTTTGGGTTACATGAGGAAATAAAAATTGGAAAACTATCCCATCTATAAAATGTGGCGGTGGTAGTATCACGATCTGATCTTATTCTAAAAAGAAATGTCAAAGAAAGATCTGAAGTGAGTAGTTTACATAAGTAATAATAAAAAATTGCCAGAGTGGAAACTGTTCTGTACAGATGAATGGACTAAAGTTCCTCCAATCCAGGGGTAACCAAAGTCAGTCCTCAAGGGCTGCTGTCCTGTGGGTTTTAGGTGTTTCCTGCTGTAGCACATCTGAATCAGATTAATGGCTCAATATGCTTGGGCAGCACTTGACAACAAGCTGAGGCGAAAAGCCATCTAATTTGAATCAGGTGTTGTTATATCTGTTGTGGTGAATTATGCAAATGTGGGTGTGCGAGGTGGATGCCCTCACTGCTCTTCAAGGATTGGATATCGACAGAGTGGCCTGGTTCACTGGCAAAGAAGTTACTCATATTTCTCTCCTTCCAGTTGGGTACAATGTCTTCTCAGCAGTTCTGTATGATTTCTAGGAATGTAGCAGACTCTGCAGGTTTCCAATGTGTCCCTGCTGCAATACACCTGATTCAAATAATGGATCGTTAAGAGACAAGGGCAGAAATTGACAACAAGCTGTTGGCAAACTATTTTATTTTAACCAAGTGATTTGCAGCAGGGACACATTGAAAATCTGCACTGACACTGCCTCAAGAGGTCTGGATATAGGTCCCTGATATAATTTAGGTTTTCCTTTACAGGTATTTTGTTATTTTGGCCCTTGGCCCACCCTGAAGTTGCTAGAACTCTTCTTTAGCTCCCTGTGCTCCATTGTTTTATTTAAATAAAACTTTGTAATTGTTGAAACCCTTTTTTATAAAGATGTTTCTGTGGCTGCCTCAGAATTGAGGCAGATTAGTCATTTTCATGTTGTCTCTAAGCTGAAGTGTGGGACCTATCAAGTTACTAGAAACTACGTTTTAGTTGTTGCTGCTCAAGTTCAGAAGAGCGTTGTCATGCTCAAAAGCTATGGCGCTGGGAGACGATTCTTTGCAGAGAACCAGAAGGGCCAGCTGAGAGCCAGCTCCCAGTTATTTCCTGTCACTGATTTGCTCTCACTGTGCTCAGTAGTGATGTCGTTCATGAACGAAAGGAACCGATTCCTGTCTTAAGGAGCAAGACTTTATTTTGATGGGAACACTGGTCAATTAGGAAAGATTAAAATCATACCACAGGGGTGATCAAGTCCAGTCCTTGAGCTACTATACTGCAACTTATAGATGCAACCCTTCTCCAACACACCTAATAACTCGTTACCAGACCTCTGCAGAGCTGAATGACATGTGCATGAGGGAATTCAGCCATTTGATTCAGATGTGTTGGAGAAGGGTTGCATCTAAAAGTTGCAAGATAGTAGTTCTCGAGGACCGGACTTGGGCACCCCTGTCCTGAATGAAGAGCCATTTGGGAGCCGACTATTCTAAAACAGCTGAGTGAAAAGAGACAAATTTCCTATCACTGGTTTACAGCAGTCACTGAAAACTAAAGGTTCACATACTTTTGCAACTCAGATTAAGATAAATTGAATGACCAACCATAATTATTTTTTTCTTTCGTTTATTCAACGTGGTTCTCTGTTTTGGGAGATTCATGTTAAAAATCTTATTTTTTGAATTATATTTATCACCTTTCAAGTTGCAAGTACCACTCTATCCTTCAAAAAGATGTGTACGTCTAAAATAGTGTGAAACAATCATCCTAATATCTTGTCAACTGAAAGAAGAATCAGTGCAATGTTAGCACTCCATAGTCTCACATCAAGTCCTTCCATCAGGGGACAACAGTAATGAGTACCTGCTGCATGCAGAACCTCAGCATCGATCTTGTCAGACAGCAAACACAGCAGACCATCAGCTCCCTGAACCCCTTTAAGAAGCTCTGTCCTCGGCACAGGCTCATCGGAGTCCCACTGAGACATCTCACAGCTGTTTCCATAAAGACAGAAAAGAATGTAATGCTTGAGGTGACATGTCATTCAAACATGCAATAAGGGCAGACATTCAGAGAAAACTGAATATAATGGTGACTGTGTGTCACCAGTAGAGACTGGTCTCCACTTTTTTTTTATCCCTACATATCTTGGCATCAAAATAGCCGATTTCACTATATGTGGCGAAGTACTTATCAAATAGTCAGTGTACTCTGTCTGGCATTAGTTCATTAGTGATAATTGACCGCTAAAAAAATACTTCGTACACTCCCGCCGCTGTCAGGATCTTCATCCCTTCTTGCGGGATGCGTCTCGTTATGAAAACCTTCATGAGTTTACCAGCTGCTTTCATCCCACTGAAAATGCCGAGATCAATCTAAAAGTCCTCGTCGGACAGAAAACGATAGTCGCCTGCAATTCTAAACCATTAACCTTCAACTTCTGCAAGCACTCCTCACAAAAAAGACTACACGCATAACCAGGAAGTGCTAATGGTAATACCAGTGCGCATGCGTAGACTTTTTAACCCCGCGGATGCGAGTTCCCTGAGGGAACTCCCCTTCCTAAAGAAGTTGTACTTTGCATTCCTTGGTAGGGTACTAGGTCTAGTTCAGTGTCAACGGTGAAAAACATGGTCTTGTTATTGTGACGTTGTAAATGTGTTGGCTATTGTTAGCCAAATAAGCTATCAGTTCAACATAATTAACACGTACGCAGTTCTGTGCACTAAAGCAGTTCATACTGGACGCAAATCTTGCAAGCGTCAGGCATGTTCACATTACACTGATATTAGGTAAAGAATGACTTTTTAAAAAGGGCTTTATTCTATGCCTTGAATAAATAGAAACGAATATTACGTTCTTTAAAAAACAAGAAGAAAAAAACATGTTATACTCTTAGTAGACCTGTTTTCTCCCCCTTCTTTTATTTGGAAAGCTTACACTGAACTCCAGCACAATTATTTGGCATCAAATGAGTTATAAATTACATTTATGTCTTTACATAAGACAGAAGATTGTATTTGAGACCTAAAGATTAGGGAAAATGTAGATTAGTTTTAAGCATATGCTCCCCATAATTCTCTTTAGATCTACTTCAATCAACTTCAAGCCTCCATCCGGACTGATAAAATGTAATCATATATGAAAGATAACAGATATTGTTGAAGCGCAATTGTTCATGGCAATGCTTTTCTAGTCTTAAGTAAAGCAGCACTGGAGATGGATATTTAAACATTGTGTTTCTGCTATGTTAAACACTTAGGAAATGTTTATTGTTAGGACATTTTTCTATTCGGGCAGCCAGGCAAAAGTAGGAAATATAGTTCCTTGTTAATTGCCCTCTGTTAATCCCTGTAGGTCATTTAGCGGTCAATGTTGGTTTTACTGGTCTCCTGATAGGCCTGTTAGAGGGAACAGTCTCTGTAAATCAATGCAAAATTGTACTGAATAATAAATCTCATCTTGTGAAAATAATATCTTTGCCCCAGTGGGAGTAATCAATTTCACGTAATATTCATCTACAGAAAATAAGAACTGAGAGCGTGATTATTATAAATGGTACACTCTGTCTGGTATAATGACACTTTGGGTTTTTTGGTTTGTTTGTTTTTACGTTTAACCTAATCTAATTTATCTCTCATTTTTGTTTCTTATTCAATTTAATTTCAGCATGAAAATTATGTAAATCTCATGCTTTGACATTCATGGGACTCCATACCTCTACTCAACTGAACATCCAGGAGAGATTTTGGATGGTATGTCCCATGTGATGGGACAATAAATAATTTATTGTTACTGCTTTTATTTAGGTGCGGTTTTGCATGCAGGTTTTTTTTTTTTTAGTTTATTTATGTCTTAATATCCCTATACTTCTATATAAGTCATGGATTAGCATGTTTCAGCATGTTTCCTTACTTTATAGAGGTGACGTACCCCAAAGTTTTTCCTGCGTGTGACGTCACGGTCTTCGCCTGCTTGCAGCGCGCTCCACTCTACCCCAGCCACTGTGCTGTAAATGGTGAAGTCTTCACCCTCGACAGCAGCAGAGGGCGGGTTTAGGAGCCTTCGTTACGGAAGACACAAACAGCATTCAAACAGGAAATTAGAGTGGGGAACCAAGTCTGGAAAGGTGAGGAAACTGACCCTTTTAATATATCGATACATATTTTTGTTGTCTTTAGCAGCAAGCGTTTCCTACATCTGTTAGCTTGGCCTGCCTTTAACAGGGTGCATGTTGTTGCTGATTTGTCGCTTGTGTTTTGTTGCTGTAACGAACCGCAGGGTTATTTTTGGCACAATAGCCAATATCAACCTATTTGATACGATTTCACAACTGTAAACTATGCAAAGTCGGTATTTTATCAGAGACACCGGCCCGAAGCCATGTTTGCTGTCATATAAAATAGGCGTTACCTCACTATTCATGTTGGGGAACAGAGCTACTCTGGACTCTGTTTGAAATGCTTAATCGTCACACTCTGGCATTAGGTGTGTAGCTCTGCAAACGAGTTAGTACGTTTATATTTTGTTGAATATTTGCATACATATGAACCTGTGGCACATGGATGTTGTTTATCAATCTGGATTACACCACTGCTGCAGGAAACTTGATCATCTCTATTCTGTCTTACTCAAGTTATATGTTTTATTATTGATTTTATTTTTATTATTATTATTAATAATATTATTAATTTTGTTGTTGTTTCTGTTCTATTGTCATGTTTGGTTTGATGTATGTGCTGCAGAAATATTGTATTTCTATATATGAGCAGAAAGACTAAATATTAGTTCTTGCTGGGATGTCTCAATGATCTATCACAAATTGTGACATTTTAATCGATAAGATAAATCTTAAAGATAATATCTGGTGCCAGTTGAAATGCCACAGTTATTGAATTTTCTGGGTGGTCTATCAAAAAACAAAAATGACAGGATTTGTCTCATGTATTAAGCAAGATTATTGTTTAGTTTTTTCCTTCAGATCTTTAACAGATAAAAAATAATGAAGAAATAAAAGGACACAAGAGTTTGGCCTAAATCCATGGTCATAGTATGAGGAATTATATCACAGATTGTAAATGGGTTTATCACAAGTAACATCTTGTTTGGATGATATCAGTGCATTTATTCAGAGGTAGCCTCATTCAGATGTAGATTTTTTTTAAAATCTTTATCAGTTTAGGATTGTGTGGCTTCAGCGTCCATTCTTTGTCCGGTCTTCCCTCTTGCAAGGTAAAATGTTACCTTGCTCAACCTCAAAGCATGATTGAACCTCCCCTGTTAGACCTTAACTTGACTTCTAATTATCCTGTTAACTGCAGTTTCTTAATTACATTATAAACTGGGTAAACAGTTGAATGAAAATCTTCTAATGTCTCATTTTGCTTTGTGGGGACAGGTTATTTAAAATTTCAGAAATAAGCATCTGCTTGAATGACTTCATGGCTGCTGAAGATTTATACAGCTTTCAAATTTGCATCACTTGACCTTTTCAAATGATGACTGTAAACAAGCCCAGGTTCTCTAATACATTAACTAGCATGGTAAACTTGTCTGAGAGCTTATCTCTGTTGGGTTTCTGAAACATTTGTGTCATGCTTCTACTTCAAAAAACAATTTCAGGAAACATAAAAAACAAATAATACAATAATCTTACTTAAAATACAATTGTTTCATGTTTGATTTTGCGCCTTCAGGAAATCAGTTCATTATCTACCAAGTTAAATATTTACAGCAATATAAGTTTTTACCGGAAATGCCCAGACTTTTGTGCACCATTGTACATTGTAATCTAATCCAACCCTATCTTGATTGGCCCAAATAATGATTAAGTTTTGGTGAAGTACCCATGTATTAGATATAATCTTATCCAAATATCCGTTTGTCATTCCAGGAGATAAAAATATTACTTACAGTTTGCTGTTGGCTGAGAACCTGGAGAACCTGTCTGAGCCTGCCAGAAACCACAGGTTTAGTGAAAATAGAACTGTAATGTGCAATGGCTCTGTTGACCTTGCATAGGATCCCGTCCATCTCTACCGCTCCAGTGAGTCCACTCATCCCCACACCCTTTTTGTACACAAACATTTTGCACTGTATCATCAGATGATGGACTATTTTATACATTTGTCTTAGTATGTTAGCATGAAGCGGATTACTTTTGGATCACAGTTTTCTATCAGATGTTTGTCCTGGCCTGTGCGAAGAAACTACGCTGCTGAATATAGGTTTCAGTAAAACATTTAGCTTAAAGAAATGATAGCAGTTTTGTTTTTCTGTAGCTTCCAGGGATATGATCACACTGATAGACTTTCCAGGAAAATGCCACAGACATTGTGATTTAGCTAACATTCACATTCATCCTGGCAACTGAATCATTTTATGTCAACTAAGGCTTTTTAAAACATACATGTAATCATGTAAACCCTCAACCCTGTATCATCAGCCTCTGTCGTACTTTTCTCCCTTTTCTCTCATTCTGTCACACTGCCATGAAATAGTTAATACTATATCAAAAGCCTGGCTTTCTCCTGTTCTTTATCACTGCCCACTAAGCCATAGATTACTTAATTGTGATTCCAACTCTCATTCTTTGCATATTTTGTCACAGAATCTAATCACCCAACAATCTTAACTTGTGTTTTCTCCTTTTTTTTCTTCTTAACCCCTTCATCATTCCTCTCCTGGCTCCTGCCCACTTCTCTTTTTTCTTTTGTTTTCTTGACTCTGTCTGGACTTGTCAGTTACGTAAAAGGTAATGTTACTGTCTCATGTTTCTTTCCTTGTAAACCCTCCTTAACTGTCAGTATCAGTGCTACTTCTCTCTTTTCTCTCTTTGTTTCTTCCCCTTCCCTACTCTTTCATTGTATTTCTTCTTTATTTATCATTTTCTTCTATAATTACATTGTCGATCTGTTTCGTATTAATTCCAGCTCCCATTCCACAGTACATACATAGCACTCTCTGTGTTTGTCTTGTCACTGCTGCACCTTATCCGAGTTGTACTACTTGTCACCCGAGGAAGTGCTGAACATTCTTTCTTGCTGTTTGTGCCCAGTGCCCACACATCCAAAGGAACAAAACATTACAGATACTGCTTCCAGTGAACTTAGGAAATATATTAGTCTCACAACATGGTTTCTTTTGTAAATGTGAATGAGTATTGGAAACAGTGTGCAACATTTTTAAATTTTAAATAGTGTATTAGAGCTGTAAGATCTGCTTAGATCCTTCTATAGGGTGCGTGTACACACACTGTTGTCACTGCTGGAATTTATAGAAAAGAGGCAAAAATGATCAAACCTACAATCTAAACACAAAAATATGCTTCAAATCTGAATTGGACATCTAAAAACTTAATAAAGATTATATTTGGTGATATATTTTTCATTTTTGAGTCTTATGAGTGGTGTTTTGTGATTTATTTTACTTTAAAGGATGAAAGCCTTCAAAGGAGAGGGAGACTTCAGAAAAGGTACACTTCTATCAACTTTGAATTTTCATGTTACTCTACTTCTATGAAAATGAAAACCGTTTTTGTTGATGACAACAGGGTTAAACTGACTGATCTCTGTCTGTCTCTAGGGAGAGCTTTGCCTTCATAAAAGGAGCAGCCCTTCTGCTGGAAGACAGCAAGAGCGAGGGTCCTCATGAAGACGCTTCTGACCCTGCGACTTCTCCCGTGAAGCACAGCAGTGGAGCAGACATACAGCACAGACACCTTCATGCCATGCTCGAACAGCTCAGACCAGAAGACACCATCAAGTTGGTGAGGTGTCATGCCTGCATGCATGCTTCAAACCAGATCAGTAAAACCTGAAAAATGTACCATGGAAAGAATTTTGTTTGTGGCATCATTTAGTAAATGGGGCCCATGTGAGGATGTGTGTGCACATCTCGTGTTTGGGTTGTAGCAGCAGTAGTTGTTGACATGGTTTTGAATCATGTTGTTGTGTGGGTGTGGTCATTTGCTTTTTATGTGAAAGAAGTAGATTAGATACAGTTTCATTGTTAATGAAAATCATTTTCAGTGATTGTGCTTCATTCAGTGACAGCTTTGTGACAGTTACCACACTTCTGGAAAAACACAGCACTCGTGTTTCATTGTTAGTTGGTAGTCGTAGACACTCTCATGGTAAATCTACCGGAGTAATTTATTCCTCTGTACTTACAGGTTTTATTATGCTCAATTGCAGGTTCATAATTTTATTTTGGGCATCTATTAGAAAAGGTTGATATGATTTAATGTAAAAAAAAACAACAACAACCAAAAAACCCATTATTTTTCTCTGTACATTGTAGGAAAATCTTTTGTCACTTTCTGTTGCTTATCTGTTTATGGCCCTTTTCCAGATCCTGCTTTGATTGGTCAGCTGATTAGTCAAAACCTCTGGGTTCGAGCAATACAATCACTAAGCAGATGTTATACAGTTGTGTTAGACTGTGATGTGATTAAGTAGATGACAGATGGGGCATTTGGGAGGTTTGGGAACAGCATCCTGTGTTGGAGATTACATTTCTCTTCGGGTGCCTTGCTGTGTACTTTGTGCTCTGTAACTGCAGATCTTTTATGTGCACAAAAAGCTGAAGGACGCACTGAATGAAATGGAAAAACTGTTTTAAGAGAAAAATATAGTCAAAAGAATTCAAAAGAATATAGTCTGCACACACAGCATATCTGATATTGCCTGTAATCAGACAGGTTTTCTATTTAATTTCAAAGGAAAGGCCAAAGTTTTTCCAGGTAAAGCATGCCTGTTTTACTGTTCTCACAAGGTTTGTCCTTTTGTTTGTCTTTCACTGTATCAGGCGGTGCAGTTGGAGTCTGTCAGCTCGGTCAGAGTCAGGTATCTGATCGTCGTCTCCACTCTGGGCAACAAACAGGAGAGCATCCTGCTGGGCATGGATTTCCCCACTCAAGACAGGTATGTGTAACCAAGATGCTGGTGTACTGTTCCACAAAGAGTGCACAAGATAAAAACGTTTCTCGGTTAACCGTTTCTGCTTTAACCTTGGCAAACTACAGTTCCTTACTTATCTTGTATCTCATTGCAGCGATCAGTGTACCATTGGCCTGGTTCTGCCAATATGGAGTGACACACAAGTTTATCTGGACGGAGATGGGTAAAATACATTTTTAAAAAGACAGAGGGTCGGAGGATTGAATTGAAAGCAGTAGCAAGGAATTTGTCAGCCTGCAGCAGAGACTGTGCAGCCTGATGACTGGGATACTTTCCAGAGATAATGTGTTATTCATAGAGTTGAATCATTTGCTATAAATTACACATGCTTTCTCTCTCAGACGTTTATGTAAGTGGAGATCATGCGGTTTTTATAGTGAAATGAAAGTAAAGGTTTGTTTGCTTCTCATGTCTATGAATACAAAGGTAAGTAACTGCTGAATCCTCTAATGATTGCACTGTAAATAATTGTAAGTTGTGCAGTTTTAGTACCAACTGTTCATTCCAGCTCAATTGTAAAGTTAAGTTTGATAACCGATGGTTGTTTCCTACCAATTCTGCATTAATTAAAATGGCTGTTTCTGAGGTGCTGAGGCCATAGAGAAGAGCACTGCAAAACTGAGAGCTAAAAAACATTGGGGCTGACACGGTGTGGAGATTTTGCTCTCGCCCGCTGTCTTAACTAATCTGCCATCACATGCTGAGTGTCACACAAGATGCTTTGATCGTTTGCCATGTCACACCAGCATGTTCACCCTCATCAGGCTGCATCACACCTCTGACTGTGTTAGTCCTTTTTCTCTTCCTCACTGTTCTCACATTCTTCATTTTATTCACAAGTACTACCACTAATTTACACTGAATAATTTCTCTCAGCTCTCTGAGGCTGACTATGGTCTAGTCCAGTAGTGCTTCTTATAAGTTTTACTTCCTCAACTCTGTTTCTTTTTACTGTGATCAGAACTGCTTTTGTTTTCTCTTTTGCAGTGGTTTCAATGTGACCTCTGCAGAAGAGAGCAGAATTTTCAAGCCGGTTTCCATGCAGACCATGTGGTGAGTATTGCATGCACAAAAGTATTTTAAAACCTAAAAACAGAAGCTAACTTCTGCAACAGGCCCCGATTTAATTCCAGATCTAGACTATTTCCTGCATGTAACACCCCCCCCCCACAACCCCCACCACCACCACCTGTGTCTCTATCTCTCTATCCCACATTCCTGTCACATTTTCAGTGTCCACATTAAGGCCTAAAAAGAGACAAAAATACTGTGACACATCGCTTCATAAATTACTTCATTAGTAACAACACCACTACAACTACACTTTAAACCACTTACATCTCTGTCAGCTCTGACTGTGTCCACATTTAGATCCTGACTCCAGTTTTTTCAAACCTTTACCCACCTGCACCCACATAGCTCAGTACAGGAACAAGCCTGCTTCCTCCACCGTTAATGTTTTCTGCAGCCTGACTCACAATTTAACACATACTTGCTCTCTTTGAGGGCTTTCATTACCTGCAAAAACAAGCCTACAGCCTTATGTAAAACTAATGGAAAGCCACAGGTACTGGTCCAGATACAGGACTCTGTCAAATATGGTTTTGTTTTTCATCAGCTGGAGGCAAGCCAGTTAAGATGGTGCTTGCTCAATGGGGTCAGAATCACATTGGCATTCACATTATAAAAAATAAAGAAGAAACAAACCGAAACAAGAAAAACAATTCAGACCACCTCTGAATGTGCAGAGTTATTGTGTCTCTAGGTCCCCGGGGTGAATACACACTTTTAATAGAGCTGTCCACTTGTAAGTAAATTAACAAAAGCACACAGGATCTCTGCAGCCTTGATATTCTTTTTTTCTTTCATTGTGCTCACATAGATGTGGTGACATTCACTTCTTTCCCTCCCCCCTACTGCTGTAAGGTCAGTGCTGCAGGTGTTGCACGGCTGCTGTGAGCGGGCAGTCAAGGCTGCTGTGATCCCAGGCAGTGGGCTGGAATGGGCCCAACACTACCACCAGCACATCCAGTCTGATCGCCTCTGCCTCAACGAGTGGGAGGCCATGGATGACCTGGAGTCAGTGCGCAGGGACAGTGATGGACAGAGGTAAGAACCATCCTGCCTTGTCTTTTAGTCGCAGAGTGTGATGAAACTACATGTCTTTTGTTGATAGTTGTGAAACAAGAAGTATTGTCCGGTTATTTACTGAATCCAAAGTAGAAACACTACAGTGTAATCCTCTACACTACAAAACTACAAAAAGGTCACGCACTCAAAATTTTGTCTAAGAAAACGTATAGAAGTACTTATGGGAAGTTCTTGTCGTCCAGAAAGATAATTGATGCTGATGGATAAATAAATTATGTTTAGAAACTATTTACAGCTTCATAATGTGTAACAATGCATCACAACTCAGCTGTAATGAAACATAGTGATTTAATAAATAAACTCTCTTGCATTTAGCCTTTGCATGCTGCTATGTTTGTAGAGAGGGTAATAAAGTTGTCATGTCTTCTTATTGCTTGTGCACACTTGTCAGCTTGTACTAAAGCTTCACTTTCATTGTACGAGAAGCTCGGTAGACAGAGTTTCCAATGAAAGACTGATCAAGGAGCACCTGAGGGACATCATGAGGAGTGAAAACCTGGATAACCTTACATCTAAAATGGTGAGAAGCATGGGCAGATAGAGAAAGGAAGTTGGTCTGACAAAAAGAACAATGAGAGCGCGTGTGAATGCCTGTTTTCCTTAAAAAAATTTATTTGCTGCTGTAGGTGCACTCAGCCCTGGAGACCAGGATAGGCTTTGACATGAGACCCTACAAGGAGTATATTGACAATGAGATCCTGGTTACTATGGCTCAGATGGACAAGCCTTCCAAAATTTTTGACTACCTTTACCTGGTGAGTGATTTCAAACACAATGAATATGTTTTAATTTGCCCCCATTATTAGAGGTCTTTCTGTTGCTGAAGTCAATAAACTGCCGGAAGTGCACTTTCACCAAATTGTTGTCATATGACTGTAACTTCCCCTTGGTTGGACGTGTGTCGACAGTGATAAGGAAGACAGCTCTGTTGGCCCTTTCCGTCTTGACATTTCAACCATGACTGAACTTCTCTCTTTTTTTTTTTTTTTAATCTCGTTTCAGGGCTCTGAGTGGAATGCAGCTAACTTTGAGGAGCTGCAGAAAAACAAGTCAGTGTTTTTTGCTCTAAGTTTTCTAAAGCTCCGTGTATTGTCATTCATCTTGTCATCTTCCCTTGTTTCAGGGCATGTTTCAAACCACACTGTGCACTGTGAGTTACCGCTGTGGGTCTGACTCTGCATTTTTGTGTTTTCCAGCATTGGCTACATCCTGAATGTGACGAGGGAGATTGACAACTTTTTCCCAGAGTCCTTTACTTACATGAATATCAGAGTGTATGATGTGGAAGCCACCGACCTGCTCCCCCACTGGACAGACACATACAGTTTCATCAATACTGCTAGGTAGATCTGAGACGCCACACACACACGATGATGCTTAAATTCTTTAACAGATCACTAATACTTACAGGCAAACTGTTCTCATATTTATCAACCATTTCAAAATTGGACTGATCATATGTCGATACTGCATTTATTTGGAAATATAAACGATATTAATGAGCAAAAAGCAACATAAATGCATGCAAAAATACAAAAAAAGAGTTTAAGGCAGCGACTATTAATAACATTTACAGGGCTTGCTGTAAATCCTCCTCTGCCGGGGGATTCCCTGCTGTGTTTACACACAGTCTCTTTTGATCACTTTCTAAAGTTGTTAGTTTGAAGTTAGTTGGATAAAGTCCACTTAAATCTCCATTGAATATTGTGAATGTTTGAGTTGCATGCAGCCCCTCCAGAACAAATGCCAGGGCTGCAGTGGACATGGTTCCTTTACATTTTTATAGTCCTCATTAACTGTAGCTACAATACTCACAAATGTTAAATAAGCTCTCAGCTGACTGTAGAGTGTGTGACGAGGCTTAAAAGGTAAATGAATAAAATAATAATAATAAACTATTTTTCCAAACGTTTTGTCCTCTGATAGCAAATAAATGATTTCCAAATTATGCGTAAAAAAAACGCGACTGTGGACAAAGTCCAGAGTTCAACAATTACACCTGCCACTATGTTTGTGGTCAAACTGAAAAAAAGGAGAAAACTTATGAGGGTAAAATCTAATATTTTTCTTAACTCCATACTAGTGAAATCCCCTGAAGCTCTAACAGGAAATGAAATGCACAACACAAATATTTGAATGAAAGGCCATTTATACTGACTGTCCACGCTGCACTGTAACACAGACCAGAACAGACTTTCTACTGACTGTGAAAGCAAAGGGTGGAAGTTTCAGAATGAACAATATATGTTTATTTGCTTTCCTTCCTGGAGCTGATTCACACCATCGATCCCAATCTAGTTTTTGTTGAATAAATTATGAAGATGATGAGCGTAAAAAACCAGAAATGCCTGACCTGGCTGTGCCAAAAATTTGCCTGGAAACTCCTTTAACAACACTTTGAAGTGCCTGATTGTTACATGGTACAATGGTTCAACTTCATTTAACTGCAGCCGTTCCTCCTAGCATGAAGATCACAGAGCTTCACTCGACAAAATGTAAGAATGCTACCAATGTTTTCAAATCAACCAGAAAATGTCTTGTTTTTCTTCATTAATATGGTTTGTATTGAAATCTTTTGTTAAAACAGCAGAACAATAACACAAAGTAAAGAATAGACAACAACCATTTCCAATGGCATCCCCTCCAGAATTCCCCCCAACAACCTTCCTCTGGGTTCTCCCCAGACTGATTGATAGCACAGTAACAAAAAGTACATCCTAATGTTCCTCAACACAGCATCCGGTGGATCTGCTCCTCACTTGCATACCTCCTCTGATCTCATTCCCCATGTGGAGCAGGTGATCTTGTTGCTCATGCAACGCATTATCACCTAAATATAGCAGCCATTTTCTGGTTGGAGGCAGTCACCTATAAGGCCTTCAGACAATAGCACACAGTCTCAACTGTAAGTCATCATCGAGGAGCAGTCATCTTGGTTTGCATGATTTAACCTCATTAATCAGTTCAGAAACAAATTGTGATGTGACCCCAGAAGTAATGAACCAGAGAACTTTCCCTTATTATGTTTTCAACTTAATTGTTGCAGCTCAGACTTTATGATTGCCTTGTATGAAACCTGGAACAGGCATGTAATATGCTCGGTGACACACTTTGAATTGCAGTTAATTGTTCTAAATTTTGAATGATTTTGAATTGATGATGTATAATTTTAAAACATTTTATTATTATATTTCTGCCTCACTGCTTTACTTAACTCAGTGGGATGTGTTGCAGCACTGTTTTTATTTATTGTTATTATCTGTTTTTATTGATCCTTTTATCTGGTTTTATGTTGTTGTGTTGTACAGTTGGATTTCTTTTCCAGAGCCAAAGACAAATTTCCATTTCGAGAATGAAATGGACAATAAAATAGTCTGCGTGGATATCTGACTGTTTTACAGGAAGAGTGGGCAGGCAGTGTTGGTGCACTGTAAGATGGGAGTGTCTCGATCTGCATCCACGGTGATCGCTTATGCCATGAAACAGCAGCACTGGCCACTGGAGGTGGCGCTTCCCTACGTTAGAGATCGCCGGTCCATCATCAAGCCCAATGAGGGTTTCATGAAGCAGCTGCAGACCTACAATGGCATCCTCAACGCAAGGTCAGACCTAACATTGAATCAAGCACTCTGTTCTGAAATGATAAACCGCTTCTGATTTCTATAGTGACAAAAACACTTCTGTAAAAAAATCAACTATTTACTGGAATTTTTTTTTTTTTTTAATAACTGGTATGAAGGCTCACGTAAAGACTGGTTATTGATTCGTCTTTGCAGCCAGCAGCGTCACAGCACACTCTGGAGGCGGAAGTCAAGAGACCAAAGGCAGAAGTCTGTACGGAAGGAGGAAGGAGGGGAGGAAGAAAAGCCAGAAGATGAAGAAGAAGAAGATGAAGAGGATGAGGAGGATGATGAGGAATACGAAGATGAGAGAGTCGACAATGAGGAGGATGATGAGGAATACGAAGATGAGGGAGTCGACAAAGAGGATGATGATGTAGATAGTCCAGATGAAAGAAATGATTCAGATGAAAACCATGAGGTAATAATATCATCAATAACATTTTATTCTAAATCTGGAAGATTTTGTTGTTGACATCTTTAATTATTTTATGTCCTAAAACGCCCTCAGGTATTTGAAGAACCCGCCTCCAAGTCCGATACCGTTCAGTCCCCGAAGCAGACAGAACCAGCAGTCAGGCCTGTCATTACTGTAAATGAACCAGAGAAGGTGAGCAGTCTGCCTGACCCAGTTTTATGCTCTCTTTCACACATATACAACTCATCTGAAGGTTTTTTTCCCCGTTTTTGACTTTAAGGTCATTCCGAGTGTTAATCGCAGTGGCAGGATGAACCTCTTCTCCCTCATGCAGTCCATTAGTGAATTAGAAGATGGGGATAAAGGAAAAGACCAGGTAAATCAAGCTGACTCTTACAGTATTTTATTTCTTGTCTACCATTGCACAGAGTGATGAAATCTTAAAGGGACAGTGTGTAATTGATTTGGCTTTTAATTTGGCTTTATTTGCAAAAATCAAGTATCGCTTTCATAAATACGTATTTTAACTTAGTCTAATCACAATCCTATCCAAATGAAAGTGTTCTCGTAGCTTAGAATGAGATATTTATAAATACATAGGTGGCGGCGTACACAACTGAAAGCTGCCATGTTACATCGCCATCTTTGAATATAGTAGCTGAAACGGGACAAACTTGTTAGCCCCACGCGTTTTAGCAGTGAATCCCCGTGTGTTGCTGGGGGAGGAGGAGAAACAAGCTGATGACCATGGACCGTTCAACTTGCCCTTTGCCATTGAAATGGAGGACCAAACTGGAGGAAAAATAACCAAGGCTTTTATCGTCACCAGATCGCAATCCGACTGAACACTTATAGGAGATTTGGGTCAGCTGCATCACTTCATAAGGGAATAATTCATTTGCAGAATCAATATCAATAGGAGTAAAGCTCTTCTGGTGGCGCCATGGGGTCTAAGACCTTCTAAAGATGTACATCAATGGTGTCTCTAACTCTACTTGCGTTTCTTTTCTGTGTCTCTGTTAAAATAAACACACAGATTAATAAAACTACTAGCTAATAACCTGCTTTTTAAAAATGTATTTTATCTCCCTTTCTCCAAAGCTGACTGGCAGTCCAAGACGGTCTCCAGGGCAACGGAGGCGTAGCCATGGGCGCCGTGGTCTCATGCACCAGAGAGCATGTGTGGATGTTTCACCTGAGCCACGCAGTCTGCTGGACGCCGGTCAGAGCAAGCCGTAAAGTGATCAAAAAGATGGAGAAGTGGGGAAGTACAAGAGGTGGAGGAACTATAAAGGAGGCCCAGAGGTGGAAAATCCTGAAGGAGACAAAACCTGAAGGACACATGCCAAGGCTTTTATACACCCATATCATAATTTATACTTTGCAGGTCTTTCGTTGCACATCTTAGCTCATTATAACTGATGATTGATTTTGGTAAGGGTCACACTGCAGTATTGCTGTACCAATGAAAGACAAGATATCGAATAATTGAACTCACTGTCTGTGTACAATGTTGTGCTATGGTTGTAAAGTGTTTTAGAAGACATCTTTCCACAAACAAACAGTTAAATCTCACCACAGCTCCCTTCTTCCTCTTGCTTTCTTCAGCTGTCCCATCAGCTCTCCATTGAGATCTATGCAATAATTGTTCCCTCTACTTTCCTCAGTAAAGTTTAGGCTTTTTACTGCCAGCTCTTCATAACCTGTGTATCTACAAAGTGTTTGTTGTTCTCAGACGGGAGGATTTCACTCTATCCAAGCTGTGCATTTTGGACCATATCGGGGCCAGTTTTATGGCGCATGTCTGTTTGCCAAACTATGTGCCAGTGAATATATATTTAATTGAAAAGTTTATCATGTCAGTATGTTACAAACTGTTGTAATCCGTTTTATTGTTATTCTAACACCAGGACTGCATGAGTGCCTTCAACCTGAGAATGAAATATAACTCTATGGTGATTTTACGGTTTTTATCATGAGGTGGTGGCCACATGTATTTCTCTTGTACTATTTCTAACTTGGTTTAATTGCTTCATAAATGTGACATTCCAAGATTGTGCATTTATGCACACAGAGTATACTGTATGTGTATCCATATACAATGCTGAATCCTGGGTGCATGTTTGTTTGTTTTTTACTATCCTGTGAGAGCAAATTGTTCAGGGTTTTCTTGTGTATTTATATGAACACTGAATGAATTGGTTAACACTTCAGATTTCTGCAGATGCTGATGTAAATCTTCATTTCATGCTGGTATTACTTTTTAGCTGGTGAGCCCATGCTAAAGCTTCATTTAACTTGCATGCTCACCATTAATAGTGAAAACATGCACTTTATAATCCGCAGCACACACTGCCTGAGATAACAGTGCGCTGTAATATTAAAATGAGTGATTTTTTTTTTTTTTAAGTTTTATTCACTTGTCTACCCTTGTGTTAAGCTGTTCACCATCTGCACCTCACTCTTGTTTACAGCAAGCACTTTGAGTGAAAAATAAATAATTGTACTCCAATCAGTTTATTTCCTGATTCAGTAATACACCAGAGAAGAACCGCTTGAATTAAGTCAGTTTATCCACAAAAAAAGACAGTTACTTTATACATTATGTTCATGGATACCATCAATGATTTATTTGATTAATGGTTTTCAAAATATCTGTACAGTAATAAATGATTAATTTCTTTTAAATGGGAACAAGAGTTGCAGAGAAGATTTATGGAAGAAACGGATGATTCCTAAATTCAGCTCCCGACATATTTCCTTCTGGGTTCACTGAGAGTGATTCCTCCCGCTTTCATTGCAGTCCTGAAAGCCTGAACCTGCAAGCGAGGTACAGATGAAAATGAAGCAGGGGATGAGTTTAGTCAAAATGACATATTTATCCATCAATCCTTGCTGCTTATACTCACAGTATCTGAACGGTACGTCCACGGAATTGCCTTGTACACCATTCTGGTGATGCCAGCCTGTGAGCATCGACGTGCCAACACTTCCCCCACAGCCTGACAAGCTGCCACACAGTTTGTGGAAGACAGTTCCTTCTTCACAGCCCATTCTTTGGTCGAACAAGAAATCACTGGATCAAGAGAGTCGCTGGAAAACACCTGTGCCGTCACATGGTGCTGACTGCGAGAGAACATCAACCTGAAAGAACGAGTGATGCACAAACGGCATAAACAGGAGGGAACTGAGTGAGGACTTTAAACAAGTCCAGTAGAGATGCCCCAGATTTGGCTAAATTGGAACTGTAAAAACTATGGTAATGTAAACAGAATATGGTAAATATTTCTGCAGTGAAAACATTCAGTACTTTAAGTATTGTTTTCAAATTGCAGGACTTTTCATTACAATGTAGCATTATTAGGTTTGTAATAAGTCTCTGTCTGACAGACTTACTGTAGACCATAAGTCTCTCTGTCTCTGAGCTGCTCTACCAACAGACTCAGGAACTCCTTCCTACTCAGGCCATCAGACTATTTAACAGCACACTAGGTGGGGGTAGAGGGGCGCCTCTTGAACACCGTCTCGGTTATGGTGCTTCAAACATTACTAGTGTTTTTTTTTTCTCAGACAACCGTAAAACACTAACATACAGAATAAATGCCCAATCTCTGTAAGTGATTCACATTAACATAAAAATCAAAACTGTATTTCATACGACCTGGTAGTGTTACTTTTAATTTACTTAGAACAAAAATGACAAATAAAACGGTACAGTTAAAACAATTAATCAAGTCCAATAAAAGGAGCATGATAAAGTAATATAAGGAGAAAAGACAATTCGTCCACACCTGTGGTAGTACTGCTGGTGGGGCCATGTCGTCTTCCAGCCCCGATCCTTCACAGCCAGAGCCATCTGCTCCAGGTTCCGGGGGTTTCTGTTCACAAAGGTCGGCTTCACGGCTTCATTTTCATCTGCGCTGGGCTCCGGTCGACTCGCCGCCTGACTCAAACACCGAGCTGCCACGACAAGGTTTCATGAAAATAAAATGACTAGCCAAATGTTAACTGTTCGGGTTAAACTTGTTAATGCAGTCTAAAAAGTTTAAATAACATTAACAGCTATGTAACTTACCCATCTTGTTGGCAGCCACCGCTGGGCGACATCGTTGAATTTGACCCAACAACAGGCGAACACTGCGACTAACATCGCTGAAAGCCATCTCCTCCACTCATAAACTAAACTCCAGTCTGTGTGTTACCATCTAATGACACCCGGTTTCCTCAAAAAATATTTAATACTCTTATGTTCTACTTATTTTATCCTTTTTCACCATGACACGATGATCGCCATCTTTGACATTCAAATAACATCCGGTTCACTCGGTGCTCTTCGAGAAGAAGTAGTGACAGAAACACACATCACGCTATTAGGTTCCACTTACTCGTTTTATGTCTTCATCAGACTGTATGCATGTATTGTCAAACCCTCTATATCAGGGGTTCCCAAACTTTTTAAGCCACGATTTTGGTGGATTTGGGTCACTGCTGACACGAAGCACCTGCATGCCCAAAAATAGCTTTTTTCACAGAGACTATACCAAATTCAGATTTTTAAACTGGTGTGTAGTAACTTTGTTATTTATGCACGAATGTGTTAAAAAATGAAGGTGCTAATATCACAGATTTGTCTCTGAATTAATGGTTTATGATACAAATCCCAAATGTATTTGATAAATGTAGGCTCTACATTTTTTAACAAATATCTGTCAATTATTTATTTATACTTTGTATCTTTTCATTAAAGTTCAACATTTTTATTTCACATTTGTCATTTGTCTGACCACTATTTTGTTGATTAAAACTGCTTACAGAAATGTGGTCATGTAATTGTTCACAAGACTCGCAATGAATCAAATGGTAAAAATTAGTTCAACCTTTGTCAGCTTGATACGATTTGTGAAAAACATTGTTTATAATTATTACAATCAAATCATTTGATTCATATACAGTCTATACAATATACCAACCTTTGCTATGTTCAGTCTTGTATGGGAATTTTAAAGATTTTCGATCTTCAGCTTATTGTAATGGTTAAGGTTTCCCTTTAGGATCTACTTTAACTCACATAGTAAACAGATTTGAATGTCGCTTTACTGTCATGTCAGTTACTTCCATGGGCACATGTGACATATGTAAACACTGACATGTAAACAGTGAATTATTCAGTAAACTACATCACATGATAAGACTCCACAAGAAAATCACATTTAATTCCAACTCAAATTTTATAAATTTTATAGTATTGACTGGCAAAAACAGAATAACAGATAAAAGTCTGTTGCAAGGTTTTGTACAAAGTTGTGGCAAAATAATAGCAGTTGCAATCTGAGCAACATACATAATACATACACAGTCCCAGTAAGGCACCAGAAAACACCTAACTATAAATAAATAGCTGTGGTGTGATGTGTTAGGAAGACGTGAGAAAAGGAAAAAGTATCTTTGGTTGATAAAAATCATTCAGATCGTTCACTGCCATCAACTGAATATTATTGCAGGACAGGCTTAACATTCAGCAAGTCAAACACGGGTTCCCTTAAACTGCAAACAGACCCATGATCAGATGTACCTTCCCTTTTCTGAATTACTGAATTACTTTGTGTAATAAATGTTTATACAGTGAAAGTACATGATTACCAAATATTTCCCAAACTACTGACAGAACAGTTAGACAGCAGCATTTAACACTGAGTAAAAAAATTAGCAAGGGGATACCAATGTAAATTTCTTAATATGATAAAGTCATAATTCATTATTCAGGGTTTCATTCTACTGCTGCAAAAAAATAACAGTCTGTAGCATTCATTATAATCACTGTGCAAGTTCGTTGAACCATTTCATGGTCTAAAGACAATAGAATATCATTAAGATACACACAGATACAAAAAAGTTAATTTAACCGTTTGGCAATTATTTGGCCAATCATATAGCAGCTGAAGCATGGATCAGAGATGTAAAGGAGAAAGGGCTGAGTTTGTAGCCTGATCCACTGTAAAACTTGTTCTGAAACTCCACCCTGTAAGAAAGATGAGTAAAGTCAGTCTGCAATGATGAAAAAAATGTCTAATTTTTCTATGCCAATTATTTCTTCTTCACAAAAAACCCTTAAATCACAAAATCATCTATATGGATATAGATGAAAAATAATTTGGTAAATAATCACATTCACACAAAAAAACTATTATATGCACCAAATAACAAAATATAATGGCTGAAATCGAATTTGATTTATTGTGCTAAGCTGTATTACTGCTGTGGAAGATGTACCCCTTTTCCTCATGGATACTCAATAAAGTCCAGTCTGCTTGCAGTATATGCAGACTGCCATGTTGATGAACACAGACATGAGCAACAAATAATGTTTGTTCACACCAATATGAAAATACATCAGTGGATTATCTCATTAACGCAGGAATTCTACTTGAGATTTTTCAGTCTTATCCTTAAATTACCAACTATATGATATGTGAAACAGGCCGTTTTAAATAAGTACCTCTAATTTGAGCAAATTCTAGCAAATACAGCAGATGTATTAAATCTTTAATGAAACAGGGACCTGTAAGGTTGGAGGCACCCAACGAAGTCTGCATAAACTAAAGTCCGACCAATATGGAATTCTTGGGGCCGATGCCGATATTGGGAACTTTAAAAAGCTGATATCCGATATATAGGCCACTTTGGATATACACAAAATACATACTGATCCAAATCAACATTACAAATGCATGTTGTTTGATTTCAAAATGACTGTTTTAATGTGTTATTTTGGGACAACTACTAAGAGGGCCTGCATTAAGGGTCTAAGAAAACAAACACGAAAAGTAGCCACTGAAATAAGTGCTTTACATTTAAATTTAGACTACCATGGTATCGGCCGATATCAGCCCTCACATCGGCGGATGCCAATACCAGAACAAAACGCAAATATCGGCCGGCCTCTAGCATAAACCTTGAAATATATAAAGCAAATTTTCTATTCTTTTCATTTTTCTCTTCTTCCTCGCATACTCACCAGTGCAGACGGAGCGCATGCAAGAAAGCAGAAAGTCCCTCCATAACCAGGAGGATGGACACGGTCAACACAGCGAAGAAGGCAAAAATCACAAAAAGCACTGCAGATCCCACATAACCATGCCATCTTAGGGCAATGCGCATGACCATCACCCACAGCACCTCTGACAGCTCTGTGGGGACACAAATAACTCAGAGTTGGAAAAGAGACATGACAAATGTATGAATAAGATATTCATAGGATGCGTTTGGTTCCAGAGAGGAAGTCAAGTCTCGCGTGCATCATGTGAGAATGAGGATGTTGTGTTTGTGTGCATCAGCACTTACGTGCGTGTGCCAAACTGAGAGCCCAGAGTCTCAGGTAAGACGCCGTGTTGGAGATGCAGCCCAGGCAGTACTCTATGGTGTGGATGGCCTGATGCATGAACACATCTGCAGCATCAAACTCCTGTAGGCATCACAGATCAAATTGTTAAACAAGAAGCACGAGTGCATCCGTGACTAGATTTAATCTGTTTAATAAATTCAATTACGGTTGTTCCCACCTCCTCTTCCGCAGCTCCACCCTCCACCTCCCCCTGGCGCGTGTTGACGGAGCCTTCGTCTGCTACCAGTGGACGTCTTTCTTCCTCCTGATGTCAGAGAGAATTAAAGATCTTTCAGAAAAATGCAGCTTAGTGAAAGTAAAAAAGAAAAAAAGACAAGGTCAGAGACTCACAACTTGACGCCGTCTATTTTTGAATCCGAAGTATTGGCACATGGGCTTCCCCAGCAGAAGGACTGGGACTGAACACAGAGCCAGCACCACCAGCACCTTCTGTACAATAAGCTAAAAGTGGAGGGTTTAAAGGAAAATAAAGTCGAGTTAAATGACATCACTGTTCACAAGTTGTCCGTGTCTTCTTTTCATACTAGTACAGTAAAAAAATAAATAAATAAATAAAAAATAAATAAAAAAAAATTAGAGTAAGTTAAGACTGGTTAACATTTAACATTTGTCATTTAAAAATGTCATTATTGTTACATGTGAATGTTGTTAAAGTACACATTTTTATATCTGAACACATTGTTGCATTCATGTGGTTAAAAAAAAAAAAGATATGGCATCTGAGGTCTGAGACTAATCTGCTTTACAGCATTACATACATGTAATTTACTGTCAGAAAAGAAAACCCAGAGTACACAAGAAAACAGTGAAAAAGTCAAATAGGAAAGATCTGTACATAAAAATCTAAAATCTGCAAGCTTCCATAAAAATACCAATGATGTTCATTTCATCTTATAAATGTTCCAATTTCAATGCCACCTATTGAATAAACTTGATAGAAAATAATGCGGCAGACATCTAAAAGCTCATTCTCATGCTATAGGAAAGACATAAAAGGAGGCAGTAGAACAATGCACTCATCAATATAAAAACTTTGATGTTATTAAATGTCTGGTTGTTATGAACAAGCACACACCTGCCCAGTAAAAAGCTGTGGGTTTTCTGGGTTGTCTGTGAAGAGGAACATGTCAATGAAGTGGATCAGTATACTGGGAGCAACTTTGGAATCAGCAGGAGTGAAGGCAATCCACTTAAAGACCACCATGAACACCAGGTAACCGAAAAGACACAACATGAAGAACAGCTCTGGGATCAGCACGAAGAACACGCTGCTGAACTGACCAAAGTGCCTGAAGAAGACAATAACCAGGAGAAACAGAAACAGGGAAACCATGATACAGTTGTACGCTCAGCACACACAGCAACCCCAGGAAATGTGCTGACTCACCAGTAGTTAAAGAATGACAAGCAGACACCAAAAGTCATGTGAATGACACCGATGACGACTGACATCTTCATCTTGTATGAGTTCAGGAAGGTTAGTTTGTTGTTGGCCAGGCCCCAAATCTGACACAAAAAGTTGGAATTAGTTTGATGCAGTTTTGTTTGTTGTTGATTAAAAGATAATTAAAGATATCGACATACCGGGTCAATTCCAAAAGGATAAGGGCTCGTAAAAACACCAGAAACAACAGGATCCATGGATAGAAACTGGTTCTCTGCCAGCACGGACGAGCTAAAAGAGATAACGTAAACTTAAGGAAGTCTGGATTTTTTGGGAGAAATATTTTCCAGCAATCGCTGAATGAACTGTTCTCACTTCCAGATGTTTTTCTCAAACATGGGGCCGACGTGCCAAGCAGAGTTGAAGGTGCTGATGCCTCTGCTGAAGCACTCGTTGTAAATGGCCCCCGTATAAATGGAGAACAGTCCCATCAGCAGAATCAGATACCGTCCTCCAAACATCATCCTCCAGATCTAAAACACAGAGGAAGGGCACTCATTTCACAGTTTAGAGTTCAAGATCAAAATCATGTTTTCTGGGATCCTGCATTTATTCAAGGGACAAAAAGCTTATAGTCAAAAGTTAATTATATTATTTCCCCAAAATTTACTTGTTCTGCATAATCCCACAAAGCTCTGATTATAATTCACCTCTGGTGTGGATCAGTGATGTGTTTTTAATGATCTCTGGACAAGAAAAGGTTTCAAGGGAGAGAAGAAGAAGCTCAACTGGTGTGGATATACACAAATGATTTTGCCTTAAGATCTCTTGTTTTGGTCTTTTAATGCACACCTCAAAGAAAAGCACAGGAATATAACCAATATTACCTCATTGGTGTTATTTCTAAGTTTGGGATCTTTCTCTTCAAGGACCATCCAGAGGGCAGCCAGAGACATCAATAAACCATGACCCACATCCCCAAACATCACCGCAAACAGGAAAGGGAATGTAATTATGGTGTACACCGCTACAGGACAGTGACAGAGAAGACGTTACTCAGCACTTATAAAAGAATAGTTGCATGAATAAGCTTTCTTTTAGTTACACTTTAAGAAAATCCTTTGTTTTGAAAGACTTTTGGTAATCTACCTGGATTGACCTCTCGGTAGCTGGCCACTCCATAAGCATCAACAATATTCTGAAAACCAGCTGTGAAAGAGTTGAGGGGAAACAGAGTAGGTGGAGGTGTGGAGGAAGGCAGCCGGTTGTAGAAGGAGTCAACCCCACTGCCACTCTTCCTCTGAGGATGGAGGAAAAAGGAGACCATTAGTCATTAATGTCACATCTGATCTACAGTCGTGTCTGCTGCCTTGTCATCTCACCCCTCCCTCTCTGAGGGCACTCTGCAGTTCAGGCAGCTTGGCAGTGGGACACCAGGCCTCAGCGATCAGGCATTTGTCAGTGACGGAGGGGCTGCAGAGATTCAGCACCATCTGGATCGCCTTGCATTTCTGGACCCGCACCTTCCACTGGGGCAGGGAAGCCACCGCTCGCAACAACAGCTGCTGAAGGAAGGTTTCTGTCTGTGACAACACCTGAAATACAGTAGAGGAGTGTTGTAATATTTAGCTTCTAAAAGAAATCATAGAAAATGCAGATTACTGGGAACTTTCAATGATTTGGTTTTGGTTTTCAGACTTTACAAAGAAGGTAAAATATAGTGACTATGTAGATGGAGTAACAATATGGCAGAACTTCACTCACTGATTTGATGTCTTCAATTCTGCCTTGAAGCCCCTGTAGAATCTCCTCTCTCTCAGCCGGGCTTTCAGGGTATGCAAATGTCTGTGTGTGGAAACTGCAAAGAGGGGAATAAATTAATGAATTAAAATCAAGATCATCAGAATTTTTTTTGTGAATCAATAATAATAATAAAATAATAATAATAATAATAATAATAATAATAATATTATTATTATTATTATTATTAACAATCATCATCATCATCATCATCAGACTGATGCTCAAATTTACCCACCAATCACATATCTTCTTGACTTTCTGTCCAATCTGATCTCCCCAGAAAGAAATAAGGAACACTGTCCATTGCACCATTTCACCCTGAAAACCACCAAACGGTAAACAGTTCTGGTAAGTTAAAAGAAACTGATCAGATGAGACAAATCACAGATTATCTTTCCACCGTGATCCCCGTCTGTGTCTTTAAGTTCCCACCGTGTCTGGGTGCTCAAGTCGGTCCTCCATTTCTCTAAAATCCACAATAATGTAACCACGACACGCCCGCCATAGCAACCGCTCAAACGAGGGAACCTTCCAAGGATGGACCACTCCTGCTACAAAACTGAGGGAGAGGAGATGCAGGGAAATTTTTTAAATTGTGGACGATGGCATGAAAAACTCAAAGAATTTCTGATAATAAGATTTACCTGAGGTGGACATCTTGGCGGTTATCAAACAGGCCGTGGCTTTCCAGCACAGGAGGTGGTGCCTGACAATCAACCAAAGGCAAAGATTTATTTGTGGTTTGTCTTCGACTATCAAATCTTTCAAAGAAAAATTGTTGATACAGAAACTGTTGCAGCTTTTAATTACCTGTGAGGCTGTAAGTGAGTGTGTTCTGGTCAGGACTCCTCGGTACTGACAGAGCTGGGTCAGCTGGGCCCGAAGGCTGTCTCTGTTCCTAGACACCTGGGGAGAAACACACACACACACACACACACACACACACACACACACACACACACACACACACACACACACACACACA
>JBBBVU010000007.1:22565629-22581892 GCA_037177055.1 Atherinosoma microstoma
TTAAATGAAAAAGTCTTGCTTCAATTTAAGGTTCGATGTAATTTTCACACATTTGTTTTGGAATAAAATGGATTTTCGATGTAATGTGTCAGTATTTTTTAAGTGATTTAATTTAGCTACTTCCTATCCTTCAAGTTACCACAAAAACAGGTTCAAAACTTTGCTGCTTGTATTATTTTCAGAAATAATATTTGCATACATGTGTGATATCACAAGTTTGTGATATCACACATGTATGCACATTTAGTGGATTAATAAAAACTTTCTTTAAACATTGAATATTATCTGATTATATTATTGAAGTTATTTTAATTATATTTATCACATGTCTTTGGACTAATAATTTCTTCTTTTTGTTTCTTTTTCTCCCTTTAGTTTCTTGGTGTTGATGGTGTTGAGCATGAATCAAAGTGCTATGGTAATAGTGTACATTTACCAGCCCAAATATCGCCCCTTCATTACTCTGGGCCACTGTACTTCACTCAAAGTAATGGGGGACCAAGAAAACTAATGATGGATGAGGGGAAGGTGAGCAGTTTCTGGTGCTGTGCGTACTAATGCATGATGGATACACTGGGATTATTAAGGGATTAGTAAAGGTTTTTAATGGCTGCAAAGATTTCATGGCACATAAACACATTTCTGCTCCATAAAAACTCCTGGCCCTTCATTTAGAAAACCTATGATTTAAAAAAATAAAAAAAAAATAAAAAAATTCCCATGCTATTATGAAATTTAGAATGTGTGTGTGCAAGTACAAAAAAGAAAATCTATATTAATGACTGAATTGAATTTATTTTCTTCCCTGAACTGGTCTTTGTTTTTCCCGCCATGCAGGCGTTGGACCCACGTATCATTATTTTTGACAACTCAGTCTATTTATCAGATTTGAATGAGAAAGATGATGGAACTTTTGCAGCTTCATTGGATTCAGGACTTAAGGATGTTCTCATTTTGGAAACCTGGGGTGAGACTGTCACAACATGCTTATTATTCTTACTCTATCAACTATATCTGATTGAATAGAATATTACATTGTATTAGCCTGGTGAACATTTTCTGAATAAGAATTAAATTTGCAGTAAAGTTTACTAAAAGATAACAAAACTCAAATCTGTTCATTTGTGTGAACCTTTATTTGACATACATGAGAACTACTTACTCACTAGGAAAATTGTCAACTTGTTTATGCAGAGACAAGAAAAGGTTTCTACTTTCATGTTAAATCAAGTCACTGACACACCCACATACTGTATCATCCCATAACTCTTTTGCTGGTAAGAGGCTGGATTGTTTTTTTTCCCATCTTGGGAGTTTTACCCACCAGGCAAAAGTGGTTTTGTTTTTGTTTGTTTTTTTGTTTCCGTCCCCCATCTCTTGTTGCTGTAGCTGACAATGATATTCATAGGTATTTCCGGTTTTTGTTGTTGTTGTTTTTTTAATTCTATAAACTTTTTTGTCTTCTTCAGGGTCGCAACTTTTGTTCAGTGTGATGGTGAAATGATATTCCGTATTTGTCTACATTTTCTAAATGTTATAAAGTTGGTCAGGAAACACTTCACTGTACTCTTATCTTTTAAAAAAAAGGGTCAAAGGAAAACAAGTTGTACTTTTAAAAGCCTATAACCTTTTTCTAACAACTGGGTTCACATATTATGATTGTACGTTTTTCTTCATTTCTATTTTCAGATTGCTCTAAGAAGATGCGCAAGAATTACGGGAAAACACTGGAGTATGATGTTCCAGGAAGAGCTGATTTCCTGGAGTTTATTCCTGCTCATCGTCTGGACAAGCCAATTATCCTCTGGAATCGCACACATCCTCAGACCAGTGATGGAAAGAGAGGGCAAGTGAGGGAAAACGTCTTTACAATCTCTCACCTCACACAAGCGGACAACGGCTACTACAACTTCAGGAGAGACGACCACACTCTAGAGTCGAGACTACATCTCACAGTAGAAGGTGATGCTGGAAGTTTTCTAAAAGAAGCATGCATGATTTTACACTGCTGCACACTAGATTATGGGTTCTTATTAGGGATGCACCGATATGAACATTTTGGCCGATACCGATATTAAATTCTGTAAAAAATTAAAGTTAACATTTACAGCGTTAGCCTTTTGCCAAAGTTTGTGAACCTCTGGTTGGTGGTTTTTCAGATGACATATCAAACTGTTGGTATTGAATGATTTGATGCATCATCCTCCTCGCATTACTTTGACATTGCAAGTATTGCATACTGCTTTCCAAGTATCTTCTTTCGACACCATGAAAAACTACCACACCGCTGACATTGCTTCTCCACTTCAGTTAAACACCACACGATGCTGCCTTACCATCACTGTCACGTGTCCAACACAATACTGAATGGCCGCCACCCCCCCCTCCTCCCGACACAAACATGGCCGATATCTATTGTTGATATCGGCCAAGTTTTACTGATTGGACTGATTTTTAAAAAATGACCAACATCCGCTGATACCGATATTGAAGCCGATATAACGTACATACCTAGTTCTAATGGAATATAATTTGTCTCACACAGAGCAATTTGACTACTATGGGGGAGACAGGAAGTTCCTCTTCATCCGATATCCTAAGATTGGTGGCCCGTGGACTTTAACTTTTAGGCCTAAGGGTAAAGAAGCTGTGAAAGTGATGGAAGCAGGCAATCTGGTACCAGAAGATAACTGGTTTATTGGGAGAATTTATGCCATGGAAAATGGCATTGAAATTGATTCACTGGACAGCAGTGACATTGGCACCTTTGATTTCAGAGACCCACAAGGCAATTTGGCCTTGTCCTACGCGCTGGACATGATCCCTGGTGAGCCTCAGATAATTTCTGCTTTTACAAGGAAAACTCCTGGTGATTTAACCTAAAAAAAAAAGACATTCCTCTAATATTTGTGTTTTATCCTACAGAACCTAATCACCAGTCTACATATATCGCTGTCTCTGTTGGGATTGGTTGTCTGGTGATTTTTGGCTGTTGCTGTTTCTGTTGCATTAAGAGGTGCTGTAAAAAAGATAAGTTTGTTGCTCAGACAACTGCAGCACCACCAGTTTATTATCATGTAAGTATTCCTGTAAATGGATATTAGGACCAAGTGTTTTCCTTTAAGCATGAATTTTTATTTTATTAATCTCCACACTATCATTACAGGATGTACATCAACCTTCAGACCAAAGACCGCCAAATACACAACATCTTTCAGATTTGCCTCATCAGGAAGTGAATTCAGCGGTCTCTAAAGGACCTACAAGCGCCTCCTTTGAACCACCGGTAGGTGTTATAAGAACTTCTTGAAATGCACTGTTTTGCAATAATCAGTGGATGTCATGTCCAAACTGCCCCTGTGATGCTTTTCTCCGACATTTTGAAATGGTAATCTGACTTGGTCAAACCCAGTAATATATATGTATCACTATTAATATGGCACACGTGTGAAGAGATGCTCTTATATTGATGAACAAACAGGCACATCAGTGGTGAGTGTGACAAACAAGCAGCTGTTTAGGGGAATCAGACAGGTTGTATTATTGAATTAAAAAAATAAACCTCCATTTTGAAATTTCCCCCATGACTTTATTCCAATAAATAGCTGCAACACAAAGTTATTTTTTACTGTATCTGAGGCAAACAAGAGAGAAGACTAAACTTTTAATAAAGCCTCTTCTTTGACTGACCATAATATTTTAATGACCAAAGTCCACCCTTGTTTTAACACAATTGACTGTGTTTGTTGGCTTGATAAACATCCTCATGAAAATAATGAAAACTGTGGATATTTCATAAAGGAATTGTAGAATTTTGACAAATGATGCAACTTTTTCTGGGAGACAGCAGTTTGGAAATGGGTTCCCCCTGGTTGAAGTCCACGTTAGACTATTAATAGAAAAAATGATAGTGATACAAGTGTTTTTACTATTCCTTAACTTGTTGAATATAGCAATGACAATATTACTTGCAATAAGTATTAATGAACACTGCATTCTGTATATGTGGATTTCTGGTTAGTTGTAGAAAATGCATAATGTATTGCCGCTCTAAAAATACCAATGTACAAGTTTGGATCCATATCCAACATCAGGTCAGAAACAGGTCTTATCACCCACAGGATGTTATGAGAACTGTGTTTCTAACACATTATTTGTAATTGTCTGCCAAATAAAAGTCTAATTCAATTTCAATTCAGCTTTGTATATCACCATTTCACAGCAAAGTCATCTCAGGGCACTTAACAAACATAATTAATTCAAGCCAATTTACTGTGATGCCTATACCAACCAGTAAACATGAACATGTTTCAGTCTGAGGTACAAACAAACAAAAACTTCCTTTATAAATCAGTTGATCTTAATTCCTACTTGCACTTATTTCCTTTTTCAAATTTTTTTTCTTGACCACTGTCTTCAGGTCACACCTCCAGTGCATCAGGGATCTAAGCCAGCTCCTTCATCCAGCTCCGATTTCCCCTCCTCGGATGCTGAGCCGAGGTTTGAGCTGAAAGGACACAGCTTTCTCTCTGCTCCCTCTCTCAGTTCAGACACACCTAGTGATGTCTACATGTCAGATAAACTAAACTTTCTATAATGAATACTCTGGTTTTTATTTTATTTTTTTGTAAATACACAGGGTAGGGGGCATGCAGGTCAAAAGAAACAAAGTGTCATGTACACTATGTTTGACATATGGTCAGAATTAATAGAATTTAAGATTTTTTTTACATTTGTTATAGCCTACACATGCCGAACTGTGCTATAAATAATCTTTTTCATTTAACTGTAGTTGTCCTGTGTTGTTGCAGTTCAGAGCAGTGTGTTTTTTTTTTGTTTTTGAAATGTAATTTTGGTCATTAAATGAATTGAAAAACTGTTTCCGTTATCTGAAGCCGTACAACTACATTTTGAGTGTCACCGTTTGTAAAAGTTATTTTCCAGTTATTGTTACAGCTTCACTGAGTGTGTCACTATATTCATAACGAAGTGGAAACATTTGAAAAAGAAAAAAAAAATCTCAGTTTAAGATGAATTAGTCTGTTTTTATGTCCAGAAGTTTGAAGCATTCCAGGCAGAGCTGTATTTTTGTTACACACATGAGATTACAAATGTATTAATGGAAGATTGATTATGCATTCTGTGATATAACAAAATGTTGGTACCGTTACTAATTAAATGAAAGAAATGAATTTTCCAACAATTCTTCTTTTTTTTTTTTTTTAGACCTGCCACAGCTAATCAAAAGGCAGATAAATTAAAAATTATTTATTTAGTAATTTCCGTACGGTCCTTAAAAGCACCACTGGAACCACAAAGGAAACGCCATCTCTGGAGGGTCCACGGCGGTGTTGCACCATTTTTTCTTCGCTGTATAGCCGCTTATATGATGAGCATTAGACACAACCTGCTTCCCAGACTCAAATAAGTCAGAAAGACCTATAAACTAGGTTTTTATTACTACAATCAAGTCTTGGCACCGAATTCGAGTTTTTCCATCTTTAGTCGCGGCTCATTATGAAACTGTTGCTGTTCTTTGGAGTCTGTACTATGGGTAAGTACAACATTTTAATTCCGTTTTTAGCAAGAGTTCTTTTGGCCCCATTGACTCCTATTATAACCATAAATTATTATGTAGACCTGTGATAATGTTTTTTTTTTTAACGCCTGTAACTTCAAAATACAGGGAATACAGGTTTTTGGTCCGACCCCCCCAAAAGCCATTAGGTGCAACAGAAGTAGATTACATAGATTTTCCATGTACGCCTATTTTTTCTTACTTTGTGAAATGCATGGCAATAAAAAAGAAAGAAAAATCATAAAAATGGTATTGGTGTGTTGGGATAGACATAAAAGAGTGGTGTGAATGTGGCTGAGAATCTATTTTGTGTGAGTGTGTTCGTGTGTGTGCACGCATGTGTGAAATTCGAATAACAAAATGAACTTTGTTTATTTTACTTGATCAAGAGAGAGCCTCCTCTCCCACTGAAAGCATGTATATGCAGGTGCATGTTTGAAGTCTGTGAGAGTAGTTTGCTGTCTTGTCTGGCTGGCCATTTCTGCACCAGACATCATGAAGAAAAAAATGAATGTAGAGGAAGCTTGTGCTGTAGTGTTGCAGTCATGTGAAGAAAGTGAGGAGACCATTGAGGATTCTTCTGAGAGTGAAGAAGAGGAAATCCTGCTATTGACAGGGAAAGAAGAGGGAAAAACAACAAAAAGAGGGAATGGGGCGTGCACTTTTTCCTGCAACTATGTGTCAAAGGAGATTTTCAGAGATAGACCTGACCCTGCAGTTTGACGACCAAATGTGCCGACTGGACCGCCAAAAAAAGAGATGAGCTGACCCAATTGAGGAGCTGTTGAGAAGATGGAGTGTCCCCTTCGCCCAAGCTGTTCAACCCAGGGAGGGATATCTGCATTGATGAACAGCTGGTCCCTTTTAGGGGCTGCTGTTCATTCAGACAGTATGTGCCCTCCAAACCTTGGAAAAAAGGGTTGAAAATCTGGACTTTGTGTGATGTGGCCACCTCATAGGCATGGAGGCAACAGGTGAACACAGGGAGGTCTGTTTCAACACAGAGGGAGTACACCCAAGGCATGCAGGTTGTACTACTGTATAGGATATAAATAAATAAACACGTGAATAAATAAGATAAAATAATCATGATCAAAAATGGATGCCATCAAAAGAAAAGTATAACTTATAGCTTTTTCTTCCAAAATCCCAATCAAGAATTAGAGGCCAAAGATAAGATTCAGCTGCCATCAGAAAAGCCCATAGCTTTCTTTTATTGTAAAACCAATAAACACAAAAGGGATGAAGTACCTGCTACAAGTTCAGAGCCAGATCCAAGGTCATGAGGAGGAAGTGGTGGAGCATTCAGAACCTGGGCATTCCAGAAAGAGGAAACAATGTGTGCTGTGTCCACAGCGCAAAAGAAAGTATGGAACCAGTGCTCCAAATATGGAGGCCATGAATGGAAAATCCACCTCAAAATGATTTGCAGTTTGTGAAAATTAAAAATCTAAGTTTTGAGACATACTGCATATTTGGTGTTTTCTATTGAAAAAAATCTGGTTTTTATGACAAATGGGCATAAAAACGTAAAACAATCTAAAAAAGTATAACAAAAAACTATACATATGCTTTGATCTGACGTTAAAAAGATCTGATGTGAAAAAAGTGAAAAAAAAGTATGTTTGACATTTTTATGAGGGGAACCATGTTGGTACCCTAATACGAAGTGTGTACGTTTTTTCAATAAATGCTCATATCTCCAAAAGTAATAATCACTCAAATTCAATGTTCGTATTTATTATTGACTTAGTTGCGGCTGTAATAACCTCATATCAAAAATTACAGTTTTCACCTTATTTTTGGAAATAATGCACATTTTGTGTTTTTTCCTTGAAAAAAAATCAGTTTTTTCATAATTAAAAAGGGCATGTAAAAAAGCATATTAAAAATATTGATAAAAATACTATACATATGCTTAGATCTGAAGTTGTTGAAAGATCTGATGTGAAAAAAGTAAAAAAAAAAAAATTGTTTGATATTTTTATGACATAATTACGTGGGGTATAGTGTTGTTACCCGAATGCAAAGAATGTGGGTATTTTCAATAAATGGTCATATCTCTAAAAGTAATAATTACTCAAAATTAATATTCTCATTAATTATTGACCTAGTCGAGGCTGTATTAACCTCATGATAAATATTCCAGTTTGCACCATATTTTGGAAATAATACATAATTTGTGTTTTTCTCATTGAAAAAAATCTGGGTTTTTTATGACAAAACAGAGCAAACCCCCCCCAAAAATGAATAAAAGATATGATTAAAAAAACCCTATATGCTAAGGTCTGAAGTTGTTGAAAAGATCTGATGTGAAAAAAGTAAAAAGAAATATTTATATTTGACATTTTATGACACTTTTATGCGGGGTACCGTTTGGGTACCCGAACGCAAAGAACGTTCAGGGCAACCCAAGGTGCCCTGATGGTTAAAATAAAGCAGGCTATGTGTAATTTGAGCCTTTTTCTCCAGTTTATACTCAAGTAGACTCCCACTTAACTGTATTCAGAATGAATCCAAAATACCCCACTACACTTATTTTACAACTGTTGTAAGAAACACACACACAGTAGTCAGACTTTGAAGCAAGTCACTTAAAAATCTGACCATGTGTTCAAAAGAAATTCAGATTTTGTTAGATATGCAGGCTACTCTTAAATGCCTGATCCTAAATCTGTTTTTAGTTGATTAATTTACGGCAGAGCCGTGTTTTATTGAACTACATACAATTTCACAAGTTTACCACATTAAGTAGGCACTCACTTAAACTATATTTCACATAGAAATATTTTCTTTATGCAGAATAGGAGGTCAGTGAAGGTACTGAAAATAATTATCTTTAATATTTGTGCAAAGACATGACAGAATCACAGAACTCAGTTTTAGTTGCATTCCAGTAAACCTCCCAGTGATTTCACCAATGGTCGTAGATGAATTTCATTTGGTGAAAAGTAATCCAAACAAAAATACATATACACTTGTGGTTATTTATATACTATACTATACTATACTATACTATACTATACTATACTATACTATATATTATTATTTCCCATTTGCTTTTTAGATCCATGCATTTTATCACATTCATAGGTTTGATACGTTTAGTTGAAAATTAGTTGAAAATGTATCACTCCAAGCTTGTAGGCTCACTCAAATCATTGAAAAGAAAAGCCCTAAATTTTTTCATGATTATAACTCATAACTTGAATTATGCATATTGATTATATTTTGGCCCTTTTCACAATTCTGAAAACTAAACATGTAAAATGTTTTTTGCACACAGGTCTTAATGTAGCCTACTTCCATTTACAAAATCAGTCTATATTCTAAGTATATTTAGCTGTGATGTTGTTTTCCAGTTAAACTTTCAGCTTAATGCTTTTTTCTTTTTTACATGTGTTCAGATTTAATATTTCCTATATGTGTCTCTTCTTCTCATCGGTCTGTCAAGTTGATGTATCACTTCATGTACAGCTTAGCAAGGTGTGTGAAGGCAAGACTGTTCAGTTACCATCTGCGATGTTACCCCCTCTTTACACTGGACCAGTGTACTTCAGTCCAGAAGGTTGGAGAAACAGCAGAGTAATAATGGATAATGGCAAGGTGAGCAGTTTTTTCAGATCTCAAGGGAAAACTCTGATAATAATATATCTGTGGAGAGACTCATGGATAGTTGTGGAATTTACTGCTGTGAGGTGTTGGCAGATAATGGTAGGATGTGTCGGGAGGAAGGAGAGCCTTGCTTTCAGAATCTTTTACACCTCTGGTGGAATTATTTTTTATAGGTTATAGAAACTGAAGTGGAATACTAGGCCAGAGCATTGTTATGTAGTAAATATTATGTATTAACTCAAAGAGAAAACCACCATGTATAACTTTCATAAAGCCCTCACCTTAATAGAGACATGTGACTGTGGCCCTTTTTGTCTGTTTTTGAAAATGGGCAAATCCGATTTCATAAAACTAGGTAGAAAGCTGGAATAATGGTAAAGAAAGAACATATTCGATTTTTGTGTAGATTTTGGACAGCTTTTGTTAAGGCTGTGAAATAAAGCATCGACTTTGGTAGAGTTTCTTTGAGTTATTTTTACTTCTGTGTGCAAAATCTGAATGGTGGACAAACAATGTTATCTTTGAACGCAAAATTAACTGGAGAATCATGGATTGTTTTGCCCACCTTGCAGGTATTCACACTCATTACATACGTTGTATCTGTATTGGGAGTTCTAAGCATGATGTAGGCCTAGCAACCTACCAAACTCCCATTTTCAAATGATAATCCAGGCTGGAAAATACTGTTGCAGTCTGATGGCTGAAAACAAATACCGTGGTGACACTTGTGCATAATGGATCGGCTAAAAAAGAGTGAATATGAATGGATGAATTATGAGTAGACAACTGTTTGGAGACCACATAGATTCCATGCCCAAGAATACCTTGATTTCTGTCCTGTGAAATGTTTCCTTCTTCTGTTGTTGCGATTCATTGTAAAGCTCAGTAGACATTTTTCTATGCACAATTATTCATGAGGGTCTTTTACACTGATGGTTAGTTTGTGCAGTTGCAAGTTAAAACGCAAAGACATTTTTATAACATGGTGTGAAGGTTTGTTGGGGCACAGTTTTGTAAATTGAGAATATAACAGAAGTCTGCCATCTGTTTAAAACCAATAAACTGGTTGTAAATGAGACTGGATAGAATGTGCTGTAGCTGCTTCTGACTAAATATACTTGTGTTTTCCACCTTTCAGGCTAACGACCCACGCATCACAAATTACAATAATAGTTTCTATATGAAAGATTTGAACAAAAAAGATGGTGGAAGTTTTATAATTGAGCCTGATGATGATGATGACTATTATGATGACGTGCAAGAAGTTGTTCTCATGTTGACAATTTTGGGTAAGAACTTAACACCATACTTTGTGTTTTTATTCCATCACCACATCATTTGTAATGGAAAAGTGTAGGTTAGTCTGTTGGCCTTGTGCAATTCTCTCCAAAACATTAAGTCCATGCTGTGTTCTTTTCATGTGTTTTCAGATTGTCCGATTAAAATCATAAAAACCTATGGGTCTAAATACGAATACACCGTCCCAGCAAGGGCTGAATTTCTGGAGTTCACTCCCCTTCATGGTCTGGACCAGCTGACCATCCTGTGGAATCAGACAGACCCTCAGATCAATGATGGAAGAAGAGGGCGAGTGAAGCAAGGTGTCTGGGAGATCGCAGACCTCACACATGCAGACAACGGCTACTACAACTTCAGGCGACAAGACCACACTCTTGAATCAAGGCTGAATCTCACAGTAGAAGGTGATGCTGGGAGCTTGATATCATTTGCAAGTCAGATTTTTGTACTAATGTGCAGCAAATTATGTTATTTTTATGCAATAAATCTCACACACAGAGGATTTCCAGGATTATGATGAAAAAGAAAAAAATTTCCTCATCAAATATCCTCAGATTGGCGGTCCATGGACTGTAACTTTTACGCCTGAGAATAAAGAACCTGAAAGAGTGATGGAAGCAGGCAAGCTGGTGGAATCAGGAGATAACTGGTTCTCTGGGAGAATTTTTAATACGAGCGATGGCATTGAAATCAATCCTGTAGAAAGCGGAGACACTGGCATTTTTGAGTTCAGAGACCCACAAGGCAACCTGGCCTTGAAAGCGTTTTTGAGCACCTACTCTGGTGAGCCACAGAACATTTCTTCTTATGCAAAGAAAATGACAGATGATTTCACAGATGTAAACCCACTCCCCTCACATCTCTGTTTTCTTACAGATTTTGATCGTGGATATATATTTCTTGGTCTTACTGTCGCGATAGTCGCTGTGGGGATACTCGGCTGTATCGTTTACTTTGTTAAGAGGAGGCGCTGTCGAAAGGACAACTTTACTCCTCAGACTGCGGTGCATTATCACGTTAGTATTTCTTTAAATGGACTTTAAGACAAAGTGTTGTACTCGATGTTTGAACTCTTTGTTTCAGTAGCCTCATTCTAATTACAGGACGCAAATGACACTACAGAACCACATGACTCAGCTAATGAACTCCAGGGTCCCTAAAGAACCTGCAATGACCTTCTTTGAGTCACTGGTATGTGTAATACAGAGATGTCTAAAGATTGAGGTCCGCCTCTCTGGGGGGCCGCTGGTGAGTTTACAGGGAGCCATGAAGAAGAGACTAACAAATATAAAGAGCAAAGTGGAACCTACAAGGGGAACCTACTTTTTCTGTGCTTCACAGCAGATATTTGGGAGTTTTGAACTTAGTACCAAGTAAAAAAAAACAAACAAGAGAAAACAAAAGTTGTGCTTTGTTTGGGCTGCAGTGAGATGTGCGGTGAATTTCAACATCTTATGCTCAGAGTAAAATTTTTCACCTTCCTCTCCAAACAACTTCCAATCATGCTGCTTTCTCTGCACCCACTGTACTTCTTTTGCTTTTTGCTTTGGAACTAACAGCAAATTGTCATCAGCAGTTATATGGTGCACTTTGGAAAGGAATTAGATCATAATTGTCTGTCTTGTGTTTCATAACCTAATAAGGGAATTTTAATTTTGATAAATTATTTTTCCTTTTTTTCCCAGTCGGCAGTTGGAAATTCCTGTTTGCCTTTTTGTCTTTCAAAAATCCTCTTCAAGAAATCCGTCTGACAACATTACACACATCTAAATGCATATGAAATAATCTTTGTTTTGATTGTTTCTACTTTTGAAATGTCCATAATTGATCTATCCTTGTATGTTTTGAATTGAAGTAGAAGAGAGCCAAATCATTAAAAACTGCTAAAATCTTTATCTGTTCATATTAAGGCTTGTCAGTGGAAATAAACTTTCTCACCAACTTATTGTTTAACTGTTCATGAGCGCACAGAGAATTGTAGAGAAGCAAACAGCTATGAAGGGCAGACAGCACGTAAATTCATATAATTATTCAGTGTTATAAATGACTAGTAAGGTATTTTACTGAATATTCACGTCTCAGTCTAAAGATACTGAGATATGAATTTGGTTTCATGCTGCATAGCCCTTAAAGTTGTCTCACCCGCCACACAGAATTTAGAGAATGCAATTGTCTTGTTTCCTGTATTACTGTATTTTCCATCCCTGCAAGGTTTGTTCTTTTTTTTTTCCTTAACTGACTCAGATACTCGACATTCTTTTAAGGGACATACAATCTGAATAACACTCACAAACCAACAATGAATTCCCTTTAAATCCATAAAATCAAAGACAAGAGTCCTAATTGTACGATTGATTTAAGGCTATTTAAATCTTTTATACCTAAGCAAAATTTCAGATTTTTATGGTTTTTGTTCTTGTGTTCTTTGCTTGACTCTTGTCTCCAGGTTACACCTCCAGCACATCAGGGATCAGCACCAGCTTCAACTGTCTCTCTTCAGACATGAGAAAAAAGAAAGGTTTACACTGGAAGGATACTGGTTTACTTCTGCTCCTCCCATTGGTTCAGACTTTCTCTTCTGTGTTGTTTATAACTCAGATAGATGAAACTCTATTTTAAGCTGAACTTGATTTAATCCATTTGAGGTCCTCGTAGGTGCAGACCAAGTATTAGTGTTAAGGAGCATGTATTGTAGAAGGTTACGGCACATATTTTGTTGACACGGTCAGATTTGTAACTATTTAATATCTTTGTCTTTGACACAAAAGGGCATTATGATCACATCTTTATTAAAGACATTTTCTGTTAACTGTTAACTTAAAATGTTTTTTTTAAACTGAGAAATGTCCAATCAATATTAATTAGTCAATATTAGTTATCAGTATTCTTGTAAAAAACGATTATATGAACATTTTGAATGAATAATGGGAAGGTGTCTGCTTTGGCTTTTTTCCTGCTGTCAAACTTATCATAGCCAGTCATGTGTTTTATTTAACCTTATTTTGGTCATTAGACCATGAAATAAATGTAGAATTGAGATATTTCTGATATAAGTGTTCATTTTATCGGAAAATGTGTGACTACACTGTTTTGTAAAGAATTATTAATGAATTGATTGTCTCGCTGGATTTTATTGGTGGCAAACAGAAAAACTACAGTATATAATATATAAGGATCCTGCAAAAATCATTGTTCTGTTACAGCAGCAAAGAACAACATAGTAAGGTGTTAGAGAAAAAGGTAGATTTTCATATTTGTAACCATTAGAAAAAATAATTGGTAATAGGAATGGAAGATAAATAATACAACATAAAAATCTGGATGTCATCTACAGTTGAGGAAATGATAAAATAATATACAGATCGCTGTGTAATGTTAAAAAAAACTGAGTACAGTAAGTTCAAATGAGAACAATAGGTAACTATCAATTAACATATTTATTTTAACAGTAGAGATATGGACAGAAATGACAGATTCACTGGGACAGATTCAAGCTGTTATATAGTGAAATGGTCACAGCAAGGCAAGTTTATTTGTACAGCACATTTCATGTACAAGACTTTATAATGTGCTTTACATAAAATATTAGAAGCATTACAGCAGGGAGCAAAAGATGCATTAAGATTTATGAAAACAAACTTTGAAAGAAAAAAAGGGCTGGAGTGATTTTCTTTTGAGAGAGTGGAGAATGAGCACTGCTGCCTCGGGGGTGGGATAGATTCTCTGTGACGGATAGAAGCGTGATATGAGCTTCCTCTGAAAGTAGAGTTCGCACTTCTCCTCCTTGTACAAAACATCAGAGTTGGTCCTCCAGTCCAGTCTGTTTTTCCAGGTTTACAGCTAAATAAATGCCTCTACTGCTGTACCTTTCAGCCTCCTCACCCATGATGATGATGGGCTTCATCAGAGACCGTGTCCCTATAAAGTTCACCACTGTCTTTTTGAGCCATGTGACAATTAGGAGCATATGATTCATACAGGACCAATCAGCCAATCTGTCCTCTAGTTCCCCCGTACCCTGACTCCTGTCCATCTCTAATACACCCACCATCACACAGTCATCAGAGAACTTCTGCAGATGTCATGACTGTGGTGTAAAGAGTGAACAGGGATGGAGACCCTGCTAGTAACCCCAGCCGCACATGCAGAGGTCTGATTATTAAATAGTAACCATGCATACCAAATACTCTTCCTGTGCAGCCTCTTATTCAGCTGAATAGGTTGGGTGATACTGAAGGCATTGGGAAAAATTTTAAAACATGATAATCATAATGCCACCACTTGATCAGAGTGGTCACACTGCAGCAGACGGGACAATATACCCCAACATAATGTGACAGTGTGGGTCCTGTCACTATGACTCCGATTGATCATGTGCCCTGGCTACTTGGCCACAGGGATATCCCTAGCGCGCATGACCAAATACACCCAGGAGGTTGTGGGTTCAATCCCTGCCTGGGCCCTCCTACGTCCTCCCACAATAAGGCTGATGAGCAGTGTCGGGCCGGTTTCATCTGTGGTCCAAAGGTAGCCAAACTCAGAATCTACAGAACTCTCATGACATGTGACATGAACCCAAATAGAGTAGCTATCTTTGTTTCTGGAACTAAAAATAATGCTTTTCAAAGCAAAGGTACTCTTTCCTGTATCAGATTAGGGCAAGTTGCCAAAAAGCTGGGTAGCACAGGTCTCAGCTGATGTGAATGTGATCGGGGCTTACAGCCTCGCAGTAAACTGAGGATAAGGGAGATTTATTAAAAAAAAACAAAAAAACATCAAACACAACTGGATGTTGTGAATTTGAATATTCATTATAAAAATTCTGCTCTGTTTTCTTGTTGTACAACATAACCTGTAGCCCGTTAAATGCCCACATCTTTTACAAAACCCGAAGCAGTACTATGACATCTCAACTCAACTTTATTTATAAAGCTTTAAAACAACCTCAGCTGAAAAAAAGTGCTGTACAAAATAAACACAGCAACACAAGTAAATAATACAATTAACAGTGAAAGTAAATAATAAAATAATTGCTCTATTGTTTTTAAAACAATTCAAAAACAATTAAAAAAAGGAATTAAAAAAAACTATTTAAAAACAAATAAAACCAATAATCAAACAAACAATAAAACACTAAAACAGAAGCATTCTCATGCCGAGTTGAAAGCCAAGGAATAAAACATCCGCAAAGCATCGTTTTCATCCGAACTGACAAAACTTTGCCAGAGAAAATGGCAGGTTTAAAGCTGCCTATAATTTTTGTACGGTCCTTGAATGCACCAGTAGGACCATCGAGGAAAGACCCTTTCTGAAGGGTCGACTCCACCCATTTAGCTTCCTTTTCCTTTAACATAACCTTAACGACATTGATTATAGCTGTATATCGGCTATTTACAGCTTCCCATCTGATCATTTGTGGACCAAATCTGCTGTCAAGGTCCTAATATGTGAGAAGTAAAGGTCAGATTAAGTATTTTTGCATCGGTTTACGCTGGATTCGAGTTTTGCGCCTTGACAAACCGCCGCTGTTGATGATGAGACTCTTGCTGTTGTTGAGTGCCTGTGTTAGTGTGGGTAAGTAGAGGGAAACATTCTTTCAAGATGTTTTCAAACTACAAAATACATTTTTATTAGGATATAAGCATATACTGAAATATTAAGTAAGTTTATATGAGTAAGGTACATACCCATTGCATGTTTGTTTATAAAAACAAGTCAAGATTTTATGTATTACGAAGTAGGCTCCGCTGGTATGCTAGCTCATATATATA
>JBBBVU010000007.1:22581992-22594341 GCA_037177055.1 Atherinosoma microstoma
AGATAGATAGATAGATAGATAGATAGATAGATAGATAGATAGATAGATAGATAGATAGATAGATAGATAGATAGGTATACTTCATTGATCTCCGTGGAGAAATTCATCCTGAGGGAATCTTGATGAATACAATTTTACATAAAATGGTCTATCGCAAAAACATGCAAAACATATTCCAAGATAAGTTCCAAAACATATTTTACGCTTATTTTCTTCTGTATTTTTATTGTCCGAGCACCACAATCTGAATGTCATTTTCCTGCTTAAGTTGGGGAGGCAAAATGCAGTATTGGCAAAAATGTGTTGGCTTTCTTCACTCCATTGTGTTTCTTATTTTCACGCTTAGATATTAGAATGCTCTTACTCCGCAAAATACCCTTAGTTCTCTTTAGACTTAGGCTTCTCCTGTGAACATATGATACTTTGATGGTCAGGGCTGCTGACCACTTGATTGATCAGTTTTTTGGGAAAGAGAATTTCTCCAAGATTGATCTAAACGGGTTTATTGGGATTTTAGGCCTTGAAGAATTATCTAAAAGGAAAAACAGAGTTTATTTAATGTAAAAATGTTGTGAGATCAATATACAGATCGGGAATCCCAGATTACATGAAGCTGCATGTTCATACAAATCTTTGCTTAGTGAGTACTCCACAGTTTTCTTGTTGTCAAATGAATCTGAGCTATATCTATTTTTCCTTTTATATATTTCAGTTAATAAGCACCAACTAGAGTAGTAATAATTGCCTGATAATAGATGTATCAGCTTAAGTAATTGGGTTTAATTGGATTAGACAGACTTAAATTATTTTTGGCTAATTGAACTGAACATTGTCTAAAATTACTTTTGTTGTAAATTGGTGCTATATGAATAAAAAATCATTAGATTAAGTTCAAATGAAATTATTTGTGATCTGCTAAACCCAATTAACAAATAATCTCTGGAGGGGACATTATGAAGTAAAACAAGCACAGGAGGGCAATGACACCAGTGTCATACCTTGGACTGTATTGGCTGGGATTTACGACAGGCTAGTTTAACATCAGTCTGACAGGGCTCTCAAACTCTGGTTCTGACTCATAATAAGTCATTGTGCAGAACTTGATATCAATCTGTTGGATTCAGAAGAAGAAGAATGGGAAGTTTGAAACTCAAGTACATTTGCAAGGCATTTATACAATCACCATTGAATCTGAGAATATACACAGCTTTCAGGTGAAGCAGAGCATGTATGCAACTTTAGTCTTTTTTTTTCAAATCCAGTAAAACACATAAATTGGTTTCTCAGTTCCTAAAAAAAGGAAGAATAGCCAAGGCAAGTTTATTTGTATAGCACATTTCATGTCCAAGACAATTCAAGGTGCTTTACATAAAAACATTAGAAGCATTACAGCGGGATGCAGAAGAAGCATTAAGAAATATTAAAACAGACTTTTGAAATGAATTAAATAAAACCTGCAGTTTTCTGGGAGTTTGTTCCACATGTGAGTAGCATTAAAAACTGAAAGCTGCCTCTGTGTGTTTAGTTCTGACTCTGGGAACAGAAAGTAGACTTTACTCTGATGATCTGAGGAATCTGGTTGGTTCATAACGAACCAGAGGATCCTGAATGTGTTTAGGCCCTAAACCATTCCGTGCTTTGCATGTAGATTTATGTGTCATCAGCATAGCTATGGTAACATATTTTGTTGTTTTTTTTACATTTTGAGTGAGTGGGAGTATAGATAATGAACAGCAGTGGCCCCAAGATGGAGCCTTGGGGAACTCCACAGGTTATTTTAGTTTGCTCAGATTTATAGTTATCTATAGACACAACATATTTTAGATAGGACTCAAACCAATTCATTTCTGTGTCAGAAAGTTATACCCAGTTTTTAAGTCAGTCTGGTAAGATGTTATGGTTGATCGTGTCAAATGCACCACTGAAATCCATTAGAATCAGGACTGAAATATTTCCACTATCTGTGCTCAAGCGGATGTCATTAAAGACTTTAACAGGAGCAGTCTCAGTGCTGTGATGTGGTCGAAAACCTGACTGATAGACGTCAAAACAGTTATTTGTGTCAGGAAGTTGTGTAATTGTTGAAAGACAGTTTTTTCTATAATTATAATAGAAAACTTATCTCTGTTCCCACTTTTTGGTTTATATCTGTTCTCTAGTTCTCATTTTGTGATACATTTGTCTCTTCTCTCCTAGCCAACATGCAAAGAGTCAGACTAAAGTCCGGTGAGCATCTCATCTTCAGTTTCAATCTGGAGCCGAACACCTGCAACATTCACTTCTTCCCAGATAATGGCCGTGAGGCCCAGATAGTTCGTCAAGGCGTTTTGCAGCTGGGTTCAGATCAGTCTGGCTGCTCAGGGTTTGAGCTTTTAAAGCCATGTGGGATTTCCAATCAGGCTGTCCAAATGTCATGTGCAGGACACTTTGAGGTGAGAGATGATAATAACGACGTGGCCTTGAGGGTGAACCTGGAAATGAAGCGTAAGTAACTTAAATGTTTCACAGGTGTCACACTGTAACAGTGTATTACTGTTATCACCTCAGTCATATAAAATATTAGAGGTTTTTGTGATTTATAGTCTGCTAGTCACTTTGAAATCTTCTTCTCAGTTCCTACACATGAGTTTATTGGGCAATGACTGACATATGAAATAGATTCAAATCAAGTTTTCAGTAATAAACATGATGGAAAACAAGAATATGCTTGTACTTTATAGAAATGCCAGTTAGCTAACTGAATTCTGACATTTTTGTTTCAGCTTCTGACTTTAATTACACCGGCCTCTACCTTGGCATCGGCTCTTTAGTCTGTACAATTTTGAGTTGTTGCTTGAAGTTTTGCTGCTGTGGAAAAAGCTCCTCAAAAAATGACGACACTGTGTCTGATGTTGTTGCTACTGCTCCTGCTCCTGATAATAACTACATACCTCCTGTGTATTACCATAAGGTGAACATGTTTTTCCAGTAATGCTGCTTAACTGTTTCTGCATGATTGTTTGACTGATACAATATGGTTATACTTCATCTATTGAATTAAAACTGCAGTATGACCATGAACCTGTTGGACCGACAGCAAACCACCCCACTGAGCCCTCTGAAACTCCCTACCCCACCCAGCCTTCTCATGCTGTGACTGATCCACTGGTTAGTGTGTGTTGTGTCTCATTCATTCAGATTGTTTTCTGTGTCCATTCTCTTACTTTGCACTTGCTAATAGAAATTGTATTACTTTGCAGATACATAATTCTCAAACTGAACTGCCGCCTCCTTACCCTGCGGTATGACCCACTGGTTACACAGACACTTTCTATTGTTGCTGCCTTCTGTTCTTGTCAAATTAGCCTTTGTAGTTCCTTTGAAATGACACTAACCTTCGATGGTTGCGATGTCCAATTTTTGTTGCTACTTTTGTGTAAAGTCGGCCTTATATCGTGACAATCAATCCATGTCTCATTATGTAAGACGGTGAGCTTGTTTGAGAAATCATGGTGTAGGAAATCTAGCATCTTCATCTCCTGTCATCTTTTTTAAACATTACCAACACAATGTGAAGGTTTATTTTATTTGGTTTATTGTAAAACTGTGATTTCAAAACTGATAAATCGGTATAAGATTTGTAGTTTGTTCAGTTAATCGGCTGATATTATCTACACATACAAACCTTATAAACTATTGAAACAATTTGGTATGAATATTGTCCACATTGCACTTTTGGGGCAAAAGCATAAATACCTGCTTTTTACACTAATATGTGACTGCAGTGATGACACCCTAATGCATATTTATATATGTTTTGCTTTTTTCCCCTGCAGGTTTCAGCTCCGACAGAGCAAACAGATGCTCCGACTTTCTCACTTTGTTCTGACAATGAGCCACAATTTGAAGTAAAGGGGATCAATCTTAACTGGGATAAGGATCACACTGATGTTTTTACCTCTGACAAACTCAACTTCCTCTGAAAGACTTAAGTACAAGAGACACATTTTTTAAAAATCTGTATTCATTATAGGGATGGGCGATAATTAATAATAATGATGATAAAAGAAGAAGAACAGGCATTATAAAAGAATGAGAATAGTTTTTCTGTTTTTTTTTTTAAGGATTGAATAACAAAACATGAAAATTTTATTGGATTTTTTTCCAAAGTGCTTAATAGATTAAGTACGTTACTTTCCTACAGAGACAAACTAGTCGTTTCCCTGTTTGAAGGGGTTTGTGTTAAGCTAAACAGCTAATAGCTGTATCTTCATACCATGGGTCTGTGTTGGGTATACTCAACATTTAAATTTGATGTCACAAAATGTCATTGAATTTACTTTTCTTTGTGTTCCGTTCCAGGCTACACTAGCAAAGCAAAGCTACAGTCCCATAATTCAGTTAGTTAAACACAAGGTCACTCCACTAAAAGCGTATATGGAGTGTATTTCTCAAAATGTTGCTCTATTCATTTGACATATGAACAAAATTTGAAGTGCCTTCAAGGACGGAGACTTAAAGCCTCAAATGTCTTTGAACACTGGAAATACGAATGTTCCATTCTTGAACTTTTTATCGCATGTAGTATACAAGCAAGAAAGAAAAATAAAGATCACTCTTTCCAGCAGTGCCAGTCCCACATTAGAACACCCCCCACCACCACCACCACCACCACCACCAAAGAAACAGAAAACGAGAGCCTTTAAAAGCAGCATGTGTGAAGTGGAGAATTTACTCAAAGACCACAGTCTCGTAGCTATTATCCAAAAATAGATAAAAATAAAGCATGCTTCAAATTAAGAATCAATAATGTCCAAATTGTACATGCTTACCTTATTAATCTAGATATTTAAGCTATTATATATCTCTATGATTACTTATCAAACACATTGTTTCCTCGTTCTATGCATGTTTTCATGGACGAGAAAGTAGCTCACCTGTGCTCAGCCTTGTATTTAAAAACAAATGTCTTTAGATTTTAGCTGGTGCTTTCAATTTCACTTATCTTTGTAATGCATTGACATTGTAACAGGTTGTAATATTTGATGCTGGCACAACTCAATGTAGATTTGGAATTAAAAGAAAAACAGAAGCAACACAGACAGACAAGGGTCCAATGTTTTGAGACCACTTGTGAAAATATTTCTATTAAGTACTAAGTGCAACTTAATTTTGTTGAACATGAAACTACCTGCTTTGAATGAAAAGTAGAATTTATTAACATAATGCCTTAAAGATTAGCAGTAGCTGCATGGACTCCATCCTCCTTTTAATGTCTGATAACCTGCACACTCCCTGCATAGGATGCAAGGAGCTCTTTGTAACATCAGATGTGATCATCTTTCTCAGTCTTCAAGTGCCTCCTCTATAAATATCCAGTGCATGAGGACATTAAGCAATTTATTTCCTTCAGGTATTTCTTTCCAACTATAAGGTGTGTTATGCTGCAGTATGGATGCTTCTAAAAAATAAAATAAAAAGAGTGCTGTTTCACTTCAGTCAGGATAATTATAGTTTGATGTAGATATGTCAGTCTGTGATATCCAAAAAACCCCACACATGATTATATCCACCAGCACATTTCACAGTGTAGTACCCTTCTGTCTTATGTTAGTGTCCTTACATACTCATTACTACCTCCAGCTTGGATTAATGAGGAAATGGGACTTTTTACAATCATCCAATGAGACTACATGTATGAAGGTAATGTCACCTATCCTCTGAGGCAAAGACAGTCTGTACTGGGTTTTTACTTAGTGGAGTTTGCTGTTTGGCATTTTTTGAATGTATTGGAGTTGCTTTTTTATCTCTTCAAAGCTGTGTTGATGTTTTGATCCTGCAGTGGGATCTACCGAGATCTTTTGGTTTAACCTGACTGTGCAACTGATGGGAGTATAAAACAACATGTATTGGAGTTCTCTACGCTGCCTCCTTTGACTCAGAGAGTCTCTATCTGTCTTCAGGCACTTTTACGTTCTTATGAGACCATATTTCCCACAACACAGTAGCCCATAATGAACAGTGGTAGTCTGGAAACTTGAATTTGTATGTTTATGTATGTGAGCAGGAAACATGGAATTGCAACTTCCTATATTTGGTCTCAGTCTCTTGGACATCTCTGTGTGTACCTTTTTTTTATCTGATTTTTTTATTTATTTTTATAATGATGATTATGCACTATATTATCAGAGACACTGACTGACTTTTCCAGATACATACTTCCACTGGAGTTACAATAAAATACCTAAACACTTCCAAGCTGCACTACCATCAACATTTTGCCAGAAGTGCATTACTGCGAATGTCAAATAGTGTTTGATTGTTTTGCTACATCTGTAGGTTTTAAACACAAAGAGTAGCACTACGCTATAATTAACACTCCCATACACTTTAACACAATGGTATAGTTTGAATAATTATATGTCATTATCAACATATCAGATGTTTTAAATGTTCATATGAATGGTTTGACATGCATGACTATTGTGGTGTAAATGTAGTATTTGTTTCCCTTTATAAGAACTCTAAGAGTGGTTGATAGTTTTAAAATATTAAAATATGTATCTCTGTGTATTTAAATTTTGTATCAGGTTAATTAAAGTAAAAACTCAAAAAAAAAAAAAAAGGTTTGTATTTGTATTCGATTCTCCCATGCAGCAGACTTGTAATTCTCCTTTTATATAGCCACTACAGCACCCCCCACCCCCGAAACTCCACACTGTATTACCACAAAGCCTAAAGCTCATCCGAGCACATAAATTCCAGCCCAACATACCAACTGGTTCACCGAAGAAGCCCAATAGAGCAGAAGTTGCTGCACGACTGAGCCTTTTGGGCCGAAAGGACAAACAACAGGGCTACTTATCTGCTTTTTTTCTCCTTCATACACAATAAGCAGTTCTCTTGAGACTGATTTGGAAAAAGTAATGCCTATGGTTTATTTTATGAATTATTGCATGCATTTAATCAATTTTTGTGAAATGCAACAAGGTATAAGCTAAAATCCTTTCCTCTGCCCTTCTTGGGTTTTAACTGGAGTACTTCACACCATTGACTGTTCAAAATGAGTGAAATGACATTACATGTAATAACCTGAAAAACTGTATTTTGAGTAACCTTAAAGAAGTGCAATCTGTAATGTCCAACCAGATTTAACTGTTGTGAGAGGACATTAGTATTAGATATATTTAAGAGCAGTGAAAACAAGGACTTAAAGTGGGTTTTTGTCAGATTTTTTGGGTTGGAGGGGCCTTTATTAGACAGTTCCTCGACAGGAAAGGGTCAAGGAACCTGCAGCTGCATGAAGGAGCTGCTGCCTCTCAATGGGAAGTAGCCACTTAACCAGTCAAGCGATACCCCACCCCTCTTATAGTAACTTGTTAGCAATAAGTTCCTCATTTGAGCCAATTAATAAATATGGAGCAGTCTTTACTCACCTGGTTAATATAGGTCTCACATTTAACCTTTTATAAACTCAGTAAACGGAAATCAGCTGATATTGTTGATGCTCACCAGATGACAATGTGGTTGTAAAATTGGGATTTTATTAGAACAGAACTACAGTTTGGAAATGCTGTTTTTAAGTCACTACCTCTGATGCATTTTGCAGCCTGACAAGAAAAACGTAAAAATGATTAGGAATTCCATTGTACATTTTAATTTTTTCCGTTTTACAAAAAAGATGCAAAATATGGAAGTTTGGAGCCTAAACGGCACACCCACACTCATTGGACTCAACACACTCTAGTTGAACATTTACAAGCAAGAGTGATTTAATCTCCAGCAGAATTATTTGGGTGTGTTAATCTGGTTTTGAGACCTTTGATCTTGATCTGATTTCAGTCAGTTGAACACAGCTGTGTGCATTTCTAAAATGAGAAATAAACAATTGCTTTTTCTAGTGTCATATAAATGTTTTGACTGAGGTGTAGTCACTTTGCTGGCATTCTATTTGATGAGGCAGAAAGAGTGTTGACAGAGGGAGTTGTCACTGATTTGTATAAGGCCCGCTTGGCACTCCACCACAGCAGTGGGGCGAAATAGGGAGGTGAGTTTATTGCTGCAGGGTGAGCTAGTCATGATCATTTTGGCACAGTGACTGGGATCTTCGGTTAGAATTGCAGTGGGGGAGGGAGGAGGGTGGTGAAGATTGTTGGGGCAAACCTGGAGGATCACATCATCTTCCAGTTGAGTGAACAGCAGGATTGTAGAAGCTTATAATACAAGACTGGTTGTTTATATCTGGAGCACTTGATGAAGCCAAATCTGAGACTCTTTCCATCCACAGAGATAATAGGTTTCATATGTATAGCTGGTTGACATAGCTGGTTGACATCTTGTAATGATTTTGGGGGGCAAAGAATTTGGTCCAGATAAATGTTATCAAAGGGATAACTCAGACATGACACATATGACCAGCAGTCATTTAATCTAGCATCACCAGCAGGTGGAAAAACTGTATTGATGGCCATGCATGACTCATACAGAATGTAGCCTTAACACTTGGGAAGTTATCCTTAGACTCTTTAAGGCCCCCTTCAGGTGAAAATTTGCATTTGTTTTGATAAGAACTATATTTAGAAATAAGCTTTTCTTTCCCTTTTTTCATTTCTATTCAAATTTTTAAGCATATTTATTTGATCTTCATTGTCTCTTCTACTGAGCATGTTCTTTTGCATTGCTTGGCTTTGTGACACTGATAAGAGAAACTGTATATAAATAATGTTTATTATACAGTAATTATCACCAATCAGATTTTTGTCGTATAGAAAACACACACAAACACATACATGTGTAAATATGTTTGGGTTGGAGATCAAGAAAAAGAGCATTTCTGATTAAAAATCCCAGAGATTACTTTATTTCCCACATTTCTCACAGATATGGAAATCATTAGTGTTTCCACTTTATCAGCCTACATTATCATCATCATCGCCTTTGTCCACCCTTCCTCATCGCTACTCCCCTTTCCTCTTCTCTACAGCCTTCAGCCGGCCCTCCAGGCTGCTCAGTCGGTTCTCCACTGCACAAGACTTATCAGAACCAGAAGTGAGGACAGTCAACAGGACGCATGTCAGCACCAGCCCGCCCAGTCGAACTGCTGTGGTGTCTGCAGATGCGCTCTTGTCAGTCACGATCAGCCCGAATAGCCAGAGCGCCAAGACGGTTTTCACCACCCAGAACACTCGCTTCGCCACAACAATCAGCAGACGGAGGACGATGGTCAGCACCCAGTAACCAATGAGGCCCACCAGGCCCCACTGGGCGACGGCGGCCACACCCTCTGGAGTGAAGCGGGGCAATGTCAGCGCAACTGTGGAAAAAGGAAATCCAGCTTAGGCGTATTTTCATAAAGAATAAAGCTTGAAAATACCTGTTAGAGCGGAAGCAATAGAAGTAAACACACCTAAAAAGGTGTGTCAGACAAACTACCCTGAGGCAGAGCTGCATATTTCCAACTTGCACTTAAAACTTTCCTTGAAACAGACTTTCTCCTCATGCAGCGTGCCATTTTTAGTAAGCTACACAAACAGAGTGGAAAAGCAGCAAAGATGAAATCAGGGTTCATCACGGTACTCACCATCGAATCCTGTGACCCTCAGGATCTCTGTGACATAAACTGCGATGACATTCAGGCCGCTGGCAGCTCCTTCAGCCAAGAATCGGATCACCGTCTCCAAAAACTGCGTTGGTGTGGAAGGGAGGGTGGAGACGTGTTTTACTTTATCATACAAGGCAAAAATGAAGAGCGGCAGCATTCTGATCATGCATGGGCAAAAGACGGGAATGTACGGGCAGCTACACAGTGATTTATTATGCTGGATTACAGACAGAACAACTGACATTTACACCAGCACTTGGCACGTACCCATTAAACAAGGAACTCTTATGGACTGAGTGGTGCACCTCATGACAGAAGAGCTGCTGTATTGTTGAACTGAACAGACAGCTGTGCATGCGGGTGACAGCTGGAAAACACCCCCCTCTCTCTATTCCTGTATAGCCTCGCCTCACGAACACCCCCTCCCACAGAAGAAAAATAAAAACATTTTTAAAAAGCCTACAACACTTAGGCATAAAAGAGCCTTGTCCAGCAAGGTCAAGGGTAGCCCAGTCAGTTGGACGGGGATCTTATCTGCACCTGTTGCTCTACACACAGGCACAAGGACCGTTCAGGGTGTCAGAGTGAGAGTCAAGCATCTGCTACTCCATGTCAGTGTGCGTATGTAACTTGAAAACACACCTAATTATCTACAGTAGGCTCAATTTCCATATGAAGAATGTTCAAGTGAGGACTGAACTAATCAAAGCTTTAATGTCACAGGGAGGTTTTTATGGGTGATCTGTTGCCCAGAAAAGACAGCAGTGCCTTCTACGTAAACCTAAATGAAACAGTTACACAGTAGCTGTACCGATAGCACTCAGAAAAGTTAACAGAGTAACATGAGCTGATAAAGTTCTTGAAGAAATGTGGCTCTGTTACATTTTAGGGTACAGTCAGTTCAGTGTGCTGACCTATTATACTTTCCTAAGATAAAAATGTTTTTTTTTACCAAGTGACAATTTGTCTCTTTTACAACCTCACATGCCTGGATGAGTTCGGATGGAGAGAAGTTTTCTCTAATTTGTGGTTGCAGAGTCAATTTGTGCATACGCCCTACATTTTGCATTCAGAGACAACATCTGAGTCGCAGTGAGCTACATACATACAACACACAACATCTAATCTCCACAGGCTCACAAGTGAACTGCAGCAGAACATGCAAATATCACAAATGTGGTGACAACTCCACGAAGGTCATGCTTCTATTCTCTGCTCTAACTACAGGTGTGACATGGGCTAAACAGAGTAGGCTCTGTTTAAAGGGCCATGTCATTGGGTGGGGGGGTAGCGTGTTGAAAACACCCAGGAGGTTTCTTACCATGGCCACTGTATAGACGTTCTCCTGGCCAAGCAATGACTCAAGAAACAACACAGCACTCTGAGGAGAAGGGACCCACAGCAGGGTAGAGGCAGGGAGACAGAGATGTGGGGGTTTGTGTGGATGGGTGAGAAGGGGGATGCATGAAATGAGGCCAGAGAAGATGAAGGGATCAGAAGGAAGATTAACAAGTTGAGGAGCATGGAAAGAGGAATGTGTGTGAAGGGTGAAGAGAGGTGACAGGGTTGTAGCTGAAAATTAGTAATCAGAAACAAGTTATTGCTCAAGAATAGAACAAACAGTGACGTTAGACTATTAAGAATTAAAGTAAGAATTGAGAGCAAATCCATTTCCTGGTGCAGGGAAGGAAAGAGTGTAATCCGGTGGAGCACCTCCTCTTTTGTACCTCAGCAGCTGACCGTATCACGCTGGTTCCCAGCACTGACTCCGCGTACCGCTGGATCCCCTGGCAGGTTCCCGTGATCAGGGTATGCAGGGTGACCATAGGTGGGCTTTCCGCCTCGGCCTGCTCGCCTCCAGTTTCAGCTCCAGTGAAGCCCACGGCCACACCGAGAGCCAACACGCAGGCTGCGATGAAAAACCGAGCCATGGCACCGCGTCCTACAACCAGGCGCACGCAACAATCCGCCGGTGAAAAGGTTTTCAGAACAATAGAAAAAAAAGAAAGAAAAAAAAATTCGAGCCAGGATGTGTACACACAGGTTAAGGCTGCAGCCAAGAGCAGGTTGGACAGCTTCGGAGAATTCTAAGACTTAAAAATGGCTTCTGTTGGGAGGCTTTTCAGTCAACATGCATCACAACAGGCAGCCAAATGTGAGAATAATATAATAAAGATGATGATAACACGCCAACTGAATCAAGTGTCCAATCTGCTAATTAGATTAGCTTTTTTGGAAAAGTGCTAGTCAGCAAAATCTCAGCAGGGTCACAATTATCTGAGCATTTAATTATAAACTTTGGCGGCGTTGCAAACATTCAATCAATCCAGCACCGCTCCGCTCCTCAAGGACGCTCCAGCATTAACAGTGGCTATATTTGGTGGGGGGACCGTTACAGGCTTGGAGAGGAAGTCCAAATATAAAACCATCAGCGAGGACGCAAAGCAAAGTTCATATGAAGAAGATATGAGGCAGCAGTAATATCCCAAAGTTTCCCTTTGTAGCAGATTTACGAACGTGGTGACGCTGCGAGCACGAGTCTCCTAAAGCTTCTTAATTCAACGCGGAGCCGCACGCCACGCACGCTTTTGCTGCTCCTTTGTCCCCGATCTTGCATCAAATTCACTGCTGGGATGGATTATGTTGCCCAACCTTAAAAGAAAAGCCCTCCCTTGTCACTCCCTTCCTTCCAGCGTTTCTAACGACTGTTTCCACTGTTCAAATACGTCTGGATCCTCGAGGAGGAGGAGAAACAGGAGGAGGAGGAGG
>JBBBVU010000007.1:22646611-22665444 GCA_037177055.1 Atherinosoma microstoma
AAAGCCCGATAGGACTCCTTCTTCAGCTTGACGGCATCCCTCACTGCTGGTGTCCACCAACGAGTGCAGGGATTACCGCCTCGACAGGTGTTATAAACACATCTAATTGAATTGTCCTGCATGTGTAAAGACCTTGACCAAGTGGCAGGTGTTGGTGGTGTTAGCAGGGATGTCTACAGGATTTAAAGACAGGGGGGGCTTAGCCCTCAGAAGATGACATACAAACTCGTGACGATGATGAGTTAAAAACAATGTTGAAAAGCAGTTTTTATAATGATCTCCAGCTCCTGTAATGTTATTTTAGCTAAAAAAGCTCCTGCCGAGTTCTTCTGGATATAATAATATGAATGCTGAATGTTTGAATAAAACACCCACATTCCTAATTCCATATAACTTGCAGGTAATTTTCTATACCTGCTTCATCCTATTTGGGGTCACTCACATTTGCTTTAAGAGTCAATTTAGAATCACCTAATAAAATACTTTTTTGTTGGAAAGTGGGAGGAAGTATTTCATGTACAAGGACATGGAGTCCACATAAAAGTCCCCAGCCAAGACTGAACCTGGAACCTTCTGTGCTGCTGTGATGCAACTACCCACCAAGCAGCCTGTTACAGGTCACCATCTGCACATTGATTCAACCAGGAGATGATTTTATTCTGTTGTTTTACTTCCATGTAGAATAACACAAGAGATAATTTAAAGCTCTGATGAGATGGAGATGCAAAAAAAGGATCAAACTCTTTATTTATTACTTATAAACTCCAAACTTAGAGTTGCTTCTTCTGTCTCTGTTTGGTCTCTTTTTCCAAACATCTGCTTCACCTTCCTCTGTCTCTGGATCTCCATCCCTTCTCTAATAGACAGGTTAACATCAGTATAGTATATTACTTAACTAATAGAACTCCACATTTTTGAGGGTCAGACTTCCTGGTAAATCCTTCAGACTCACGTCCTCAGCAAATCTCCTCTTTGTCCCTGTGCAGTCTGCCTTTCGGGAGTTTGGAAACTTCATAAAATTTTTTTAAAAAAAACGATCAAAAAGACACATTAAGGCAAACTACAACTACAAGGCCTACAATATCCTTTATAGACCCATACATGAACATGTATGTGTAACTGCTCATCAAGCCTTTTGTGGTTGTTGTGGAGGTTTGCAATGCTCCTCATTCTTTCTCTAAATCTAACCTCTCTCATTGCATAACACCTGATACAGAAAAAATGTGCTGATATGGTGAGAAAGATGGACACAAAGGCAGCAAAAATTAGAAAAACAGAAGCTGTTTTCAAAGAGAAATGAGGGAGAGGGAGAAGTATGTGGTGGACATGTTGGCGGTCACGCTCTGCTGTCACCTTCTTTTTGACCGGAATTCATCCTCCCCTGGCGAGTTTCTCCCATCTGTTCCTCCGCTCCCACTGCTGCACGCCGTCCCGCTGTCCCCCCTTCACATTACCAACAAAATGTTTGGGAAGAGGACTCTTAATATTCAGCTCGTGTTTGTTTCCTGCCATCAGTAATTCAGCTGCAGGGAAATGTTTAATAAAACCGCCAATCTTTTCACTTTTTGGTGGTTTTGGGTAATATTTTAGAGGGTAATTCATGATTTAATGAGGTTAAATATTATTCATTAGCAGAAGTGTGGTCTTCTTTTTCTATGATAATGTGGCACTCTTATTGATACTGGTAGACAAAATGTTTGGATTGACATGTAATACTAACAATACAACAATAAATGGCATGGCCAATAAAGGTGTTACCTACAATCACCTCACAGTTTATGAGACATCAAAATACAAAGCCATTTGTTTATATATATATATATATAAACAAGATTATTTGCATATAGACAAGACACGTTTATTTGTAAAGCACATTTCATGTACAAGACAATTCAAAGTGCAATTCAAGTAAACAAAAACTTACATCGGAGTGCAGAAAAAGTAATAAAAAGTACATTAAAGTCATTTTAAAAGCTAAAAGAAATAAATTTGTGCAAAGAATCCCCATAAGAATTAAAAATAAATGTGAAAATAAATTGATTAAAGAAAAAAATCTTTGTTGTACTTCTGTCATAATTAACCCTTAACTCCCTTTTTATTTGATGTTATTCATTCATATATGCTTTTCTTTAAATGATCGAATAAATAAAAGGTATTTCAGAAACAAAAAGTTTGGGATAAATGTGAGGAAATTGTCATTTTTTGCATCAACAAAAGGCTGGTGGGTGATAAAGGAATAAAAGGTGGATTTATCTGTTATGGATGCTGTTTTGTCAGAAATTTTACCGAACGATAAGTACACAATTTGTACAAAGGTAGAATTACCTGCTGTTGTCTTCAGACAATGATAAAGTCAAGTAATTTTTATTGTCCCCAAAGGGAAACTTTGTTTACAGACAGGCCTTTTAAGACATTGCAATATCAACGATAAAAATATTAACATAAATTAAACACGAAACATGACAGTCTGATAAAATCCCCAATAAAAACCAGTAAAGAAATAAGAACCACTAAAACAAAATAAAAATGATCCTTCATACTTAAAATATCCAAAATAAAAACACTAAAAAAGAATAAAAAAACACTTCACAAAATATGATCTTTCAGTAAAGTCATAAAAATAAATAAATTCACCTGCAGCTATTTAAAAATGCAATGGAACAGGGAACAAAGGAGTTTTTTAGTCTGTTAGTTTGGACTTTTGTGGTTCTGTATCTCCGGTCCGAGGGAAGCCATTCAAAGTTCTTATGAAGGTGCTGTTGCAATTCTCTTAGATTTGACATTTGACACAATTTACTATAATCTTATTATTCAAAAGCATCTAAAAGATGAGGTTAATCCCACAGGGGTTTACCTTGTATTTAACTGAAAGGACTTTCTCTGTTAGGATTGGGATTTGTCCTACACACTCCTGACTGGAGTTCCACAAGGATGCATTTTGGGACTAATTTTATTTTCACTGTATATGCTTTCCTTGGGCGCCAGCTTTTGCATGTACATTATATTATAGATAAGTAGCAATATCATAATATTGCTTTTATGTTTTTGTGGTTTGTTATTAAGATTTGATTTGACTTTGTTTATAGATAACAGGTGGACAATCTGAAAGGGTTGAAATCCCCAACTAAGACTTTTTAATGATTGTTGCACACTATTCCTTTAATGTATTACAATAACAATGTTGGAAATAAATTACATAATTAAAACAACAAAGATACAATAAAAATATATTTCAAAATAAATGCATTAATGTGTTTTTTTTTCTTTTCATTTTAAAGGTCCATTGTGTAGAATGAAGTGACACCTTGTGGATCAAATTGTGAACTGCAAACAAGTGAATACCCTTCACCTACTTCCAGAATGAAGAAGGTAAATGATAGCATCTTGAATCATTTTATCTACCAAGCTACTTATTGAGTTTGTTTTTGGCCCTTTTGGCCCTCCATAAACAAATGTACAAAATTACAAATTCACTAACAAACTCCAAAAACCTCTGTCTTTCCCTTTCTGAAACAATTTTACAATCTTTACACCACAGAAGAAGAAATCTCCTATAATTTTCATGCTTGAAGCGAAGTGATTGCTTTAAACATCACTGGAGGGACAAAAAAGCCATCCTTGTGTTTTTTTTCTTCTTCTTCTTCTATCTGCTGAAGACATCTTACTGAAGGAGCGTCTTTGTATTAACTTTTAAAATTCCAATTACAAAGGAGGTTTAAGATCTCTCAGCGGAGTTTGACTTAGAGTCTGTGTTTGATCTCCGGCTCTCCGCAGGGACCCCCTCGTCTTCCTCCCTCCTCTCCTGCCTCTTCACCTTCTCTCTCCTCTTATTATTCTGCTATCACTCCCCTCTGTTTTTCTGTCTTCCTCTCTCCCTTTTGCGCTAGTTTTTTCTCCACTTCTACCTTCACCTCTCCATGTCCTTTTCCCCCACTTTTTTTTTGTCTCATCCTTCCGCTTCTTCTGTCTCTCCTTTTTATTCTTATTTAACTCTTATTTGGACCTGTCATCCTTTTCTCCGCATTCCTTCATCATTTCCCATATTTCTTGCACTTGTCCTCCTCTTTTCCTCTTCATCCTCTTCTCCTATACTTTTAATTTTCCTCTTGTTCTTTTTTTCCCTTTTAACTTTCTCTCCATCCTTCCCTTTGTTTGTAACCGTCGTTCTCCTGCTTGCAGTTTGTCTTTCCTTCTTCGACCCCTTCCTTTTCCTCACCTCTTCCTGCTGTCTTCCCCATCCTCCTCTTCCTCCATGTAAGTTTTTTCCTTTTTCCTCCTTGTTTTCCTGTCTTCCCTTTTCTCCCTTTTCCTTTTTCATCCATGCATTTGTCTGTTATTGATTTATTTTGATTCTTTGGATACACACGCTGTATAAGAGGGCATAGAAAAGGTTGTGTGTGTGTGTGTGTGTGTGTGTGTCTGTGTGTGTGTATTCAGCCGACCTGCAGTGGCTGCTTAACACTTCCTTTGTGGCTTCAATAACAGCATACGTCAGCTTACACCTTTCCTGAATACCTCCACTAACAGCATGTCAACGGTATGGTGCCTGTATGTGTGTGTGCATGAGCAAATCCGAAGCTACCTCGCTACCTATTCCACTTAATAAAGGAGTGTCTCGGTAACCATTACCCCCACAGCCATGCAGAACAAATTACATTTAATGGGGTTTCTTTGCCCCCTCAGTCGTTTTCAGCATTCGCTTCAAAATTTCAATTTAGTGCTTAATGCTAAGGTTTCCTTCAAAGTATTATAGAGCAATATTATACCAATTACGGCGTCTGCGAACATTAAATTAAATGCATTAGCACAATATTGGAGAGAAAGGCAGCCGTTTGAAACAAGTTCTGCTCCAAAGCGATGCAGGCAAATGATCTGGGATATGAAGGCTGTGCGGAGAGGCTTGACATCGGAACGCAATTACGTTTGTTGTCTTACGGTCTCATCTCTGCTGAATCATTTACTTATTTATATTCCATATGGATTCTGTGAAGCTGACACTGTCTTCATTTAATGTGTTGCAAATGAGCCAATGAGCTCAGACACTGTGGAGGTTTCAGTCAAAGTCACTGTGGTTAGAGTTCACAGGGAGGGGGGGGTGAAGCTTAACCTCTGGCTTTTTTGTAATTCAGCTCTTTCTTGTTTAATAATTATAACTAAATAATTTTATCATAAGCATGTGGTTTTTTTTTTTTTTAAGATAATTCAGCTTGTTAAGGTGATCTTGGAAAGTGTTGGAAAAAATATATACTCCACACCACTACACCAGCCTGATCCATTGATACAAGGCAAGATGGCTGCACGCTTTCATCATGTTTACACCAAATTCTGACCCCACCGTCTGAATGTTGCAGCGGAAATGGAGACTCAAACCCGGCAACGTTTTCCCCCATCTTCTATCGTCTAATTTTGGTGAGCCACATTGGTGGATTTTAAGTGGAGACGAAAAGATTTAAAGAAGACAAAAGCAAAACCAGTCAGTTTTGTAGAAAAGAACACTGGAAGGAGGTCTTGAGGAATTTGTTCCAGTTGAGAACATTGGGTTGGTTCTTTCATGGTCAGCAAGTATTGATCATGTTTATTCTCTGAAAGCAGAAACAGCTGATCTGTCTGGTCTTGTTGGTAATATGTTTGTTCCCTCAGAACTCAGAAGTGCATATTGCCATTTTTATAAAGAATAAGAAAATGCCGGAACAAGAAAAGGTTTATGGATAGAAAATTATTAAATGCAGAAAAATCAGATACTAATTTGTGCATTTTGCCGTTTTGAATCTCAATTCTCCCCCTTAGCCCTACCCCTCAGCCCTTAGCCCTACCCCTTCGCCTTTAGATAAAGTATGGAGGCAAAGGGCAATGTTTTCAGCCCTATGAATTGAGACACCCCTCTCTCCGTATAACCTGAACGTATTAGGAAGCTGGTTTGCTCGTGGCTCCCTGTTTACAAAACACACGTATTTTTTTAAATTTGTGCATTGCATCTTGGGAACAAGAACTTCATCTCAAACTTAAAACATATCTAAAATACTGTGTTTTGAAGTCATGTGAGATTAGTTTTCTTCTCTCAAAGTTTTACAGCTAAGTTTAAAGTGGCAGAAAAAGAAATCATTTCATCACAAGGTTTGCTGTTGTGCATGGCCTGTAGACCAAAACAAAGTGTGTCATGAGCCACACTTCCCCCAACCTTTGCTCCCCATCCTCGTCTGTGAAAGAATATCTGCAAAGTGCAAACAAACTGAGCAAAACAACATCACCATTTTGTGTCACAGTGTGACCCTGCATCATTCTCATTCATTGACCAAGTCCTGCAACGCTACAACCGGATGAGTGTTTTTTTTTCTAAAACTATTAAAACCTCAATAAAAGGGATAAATATAAGAGCAGCACATTGCAACATTTGTGGTATTAAAATCCAGGACACTGGATTCCACCACATCCTTCACCTTAAAGAACACCTGGAGAGGTTAGTCACTGTAATATGAAAGTTTAATGTTAGCATCTTTGTTAGCAACATAGCGGCATAAATAAAAACAAAAACAAAAAAACAATTCAATGTGTCACATAACCCAGTCAGAGTCCAGACGTCACCCTCACCAAGCTATTTCAGCTGTCATCAGATTTTAAGACCACATTATTATCCTCATGTATAAAACTTCAGAATTGAAGAGGGTGTATTTTCTTTTTTTATGTGACTATAAATAGTTCTTTTTCACAACTGCTCAGTTTTGCCTTTATATAATTTTATGTTCATTATATAATGTGTTGGATTGATCAATTAACAGTATTCATGCAATTTTTCCTTCACAGGTACCAAATCCACACTGGTCTCCAGCACTCAATCATCCGGCCCCGCCAGCCCAACTGCTTACCCTTTGACCAGGTCACCCTTCCTCAAAGACTTCAGGAGCTTGGCTACGCCACCCACATGGTAGGGAAATGGCACCTGGGCTTCTATAAGAAGGAGTGTTTGCCTACTCGCCGTGGTTTTGACACATACTTTGGCTCCTTAACGGGCAGTGTGAACTACTACACCTATGAATCCTGTGATGGCCCTGGACTGTGTGGCTTTGACCTCCTTGATGGAGAGTCGGTGGCCTGGGGTCAGAGTGGTAAATACTCCACCCATTTATATACGCAGAGGGTTCGCAAGATTCTGGCAAGCCATGATCCTCAGTCCCAGCCGCTTTTCATCTTTCTCTCCTTCCAAGCTGTTCACACACCTCTACAGTCTCCCCGGGAGTACATCTACCCGTATCGCCGGCTGGAAAATGTTGCTCGTAGGAAGTATGCTGCTATGGTCTCGGCTGTTGATGAGGCAGTTCGTAATATTACATATGCTCTCCGTAAATACGGATACTACCAGAACAGTGTTCTCATTTTCTCCACTGACAATGGTGGCCAGCCTTTGTCTGGTGGCAGTAACTGGCCACTCAGAGGACGTAAAGGCACATACTGGGAGGGCGGCGTCCGAGGTCTGGGGTTTGTCCACAGCCCTCTGTTACAGAAAAAAAGAAGGGTAAGCAAAGCATTGGTACATATTACTGACTGGTATCCCACCTTGGTGGGATTAGCAGGTGGAAATGAGTCTCTTACTGAGGGACTGGATGGGTATAATGTTTGGGAGGCCCTCAGTGAAGGGAAGAGGTCGCCCAGATTGGAGATCCTCCACAACATTGACCCTCTGTATAACCACGCACGCAGTGGCTCCCTACAGAAGGGATATGGAATTTGGAATACAGCCATTCAGGCCTCCATCCGAGTGGGAGACTGGAAACTCTTGACAGGAAATCCTGGCTATGGAGACTGGATCCCACCGCAGATTCTTCCAGGTTTTCCCAACAGCTGGTGGAATCTGGAGCGCCACACCAAACCCCGCAAATCACTGTGGCTTTTCAACATCTCGGGGGACCCAAATGAACGTTTTGATCTTTCTGAGCAGAGACCAGATGTTGTGAAAGAGCTCTTAGCCAGACTGGTATACTACAATCGTACTGCTGTCCCAGTGAGGTATCCATCAGAGGACCCACGGGCTGACCCCCAACTGAATGGAGGTGCCTGGGTCCCCTGGGTGGGAGATGAGGAGGAGGACCACTGGGACAGCGTTTATCTGACAAAAAACATGGACTGGAAGAAGAAGCTAAGACTGTCCAAAAGTAGGTCATTTTTCAGGAGACTCAACACAAGGATCATGTCCAACAGAATATAGAAAAAACGCGGCAGACTGAAGCTCTCTTTGTACACAGAAGAATCGAAGATGTGTTTCTGTTGAAGGAACAATGTTTATGTGAAACTAAGCTGCGGTTATTGAGCTGTAGCTGCATCTATTTGAATCTAAAGATATTGTCTGTGCAAAATTTTAAATATTTTCAATTCATTTTACAAGATGTTAAAAGTATGCAAGCAAATTTATGATACAAACGTGTTTCTAGAAAAGAAGGGATACTGTATAATACATCATGTAATTAAAACATTCAGAGAATTGAGAGTAGAAAAATGTGCTGTGGTCTCATAAATCGAAGATTCTGATTCTTGTTGAAATGGCCATTGAAGTTTGTTAGATCTGAATATATGAGGTATATTTACAAAATGTGCCAGACTTTACCAAGAAAAATGGTATGAAAGAAACAAAACATATGAGGAAAGGATTAGGTCACTGTGTTCTGTCAAGTCTTCTATCCCAAACAATTTCAATGCAGTTTCTTGCTAAATGTGATATTGTCATGCAAATTCAATTTTGGATCCACAGACATAATCTTTTGCTGTTTTTTTTTAGCCACTGAGCATGAAAATGACTGCATAGAAACATTGTTTCAGCATTTTGTAAAACAGCCATCCAAACAGATCATTTGGTGTCATAATTCTAAAGCCAGAAGTACCTATTTGTAGATCAGAAGGGATGGAGGATTGTGCTATTCAACCAAATGCCAAATGGGAGATTTGGCTATATTCAAATAACTTCATTTTTCATGACGGGTTAACATTTCACTGTTCAGATGCCATCTCTCACTTTTTTGTTGCTTTATTACACAAAGCATACTGCTTCATTAAGTGTTAAAAACTGCATGATCAGGTATTAAGATGTACAGTACTTGATTTGTCTTAACACCACGGTTAACACTGTGGTTTGCACCATGTAATATCACACCACATCAAAATGTCCTTTTCCTAAATTACTGGCTGTCATGTTCTTCCCTAGCCTCAAAACAAAAACATTTTCCACACTAAACTCATCAATTCAAATGCATGCATGGAATGTCACAAAAACTATACAGATGTAGTCTTTGTCTGCATGAAAACATTGTTGACTTAGACCCACAATTTTAAATGTCAATGGACTGCCCATTTCAGCTTAATCTCACCAAATATCTTTAAATAGAATTGTTTGTCCACAAGTCCACCTCAAATGTTGCAATCCAGGCTTATAAATTATGAGATGACAAACTTTTTGTGTCAGGTTGTTTTTTATGTTGTGCTGCATCAAATCATGTTACAAGACTGCAATGAACATTAATATTACTCTGTGATACCATATTGTTTTCTAATTTCAAATATGTTAATCTATTTATCTATAGTAAAATCTAAACCTAACCATGTACATTAACTTGAACCAGAATCATAATGATTTTAATCGACAATTCCTCACTTAAAGGTCAGATGTTTCATGTCACAATATTCATAATGTTTTTGAATAACAACAATGACTACTTCCGTCAGCATGAGTTTTCTTTTTTCCTTCTTACTGACTTACAACATTATCAAATAGTGTAATAATGAAATAAGGGTTTCTTGTCTGATTTCCATAATTCAGTCGACTAATCAACCGAATAGGAGTATTTCCTCTTTCGTTTGGATTTACAACATCTAATTCTGAAAGCATTTGATATCACATGAGGGTGTTTGCTAAAAGCAAAGTGCATTCAGATACCATAAAAAAAAGAAAAAAAGAAAAGTGCATTCAGATACAGCTTTCAATTAATAAGATTATGACTGTCAGTGGGGTTGCGAAAGTGAATTTTTATTAAATCAAACATGAAATTAAGTCTTATATTACAGAAGTCTTATATAGCCTATGCTACAGAGTCCCACGGTAAAATCCCTCCCTAAATGTGCCTCATATGTTCAGCTTGTAGCCCTACATTTGCGTGTTTTGGTAAGTCTCACTTCCATATTGTGGCACAGGAAAATACAAGCACACAAAACAAAAATCCAAAATTGGCAATATGTGGTCGAAACACAGGTCACCTGCTTTGTCTGCCGGTTTGCAGATGTGAATGTTACCCATGGAGAAGGAAGATTTATTTACACATGCAACGCATATTTTTGAAGCATGCATTACCACAGCATGCTTCGTGCCAAACATGGTGTTTTACAAAGAGAAGCGCAACAGTTAACTTCCTTCCTTGATGCCGCACCTACTGCTTCCTGACAGTATCTAGCACAACCTGGGAGCTGAGGTTCATGACAGATTTATAATCCCAGTTTCAGTGTGTAGCTCCCAATTTTCCGAGGTTTTAAAGGTTGAACCTGATGACAGAGGAGGATGGACCGACTAATTTTTCTTGTGATGTTAGCGGGAGGAGCCCATGGTAAGATTATAGAACCACAGAACCATTGGTGTACTGTGATTGATGTCAGCTTATTCACATTTGCTTTTTTCTTTGTTTTTTTTTTCATCTTTGCCAGCATTCTTACCAGTTTCTGAAACTAGATGTAATGCCACTGAGATGAAATCCCCATGCACTCCTGTTCTTGGAGGATCTGTGTATATCCAACTCGTGACTAATGTGAGCACCCACGACCTGCACTGTAAGAAGACAATTCCCAATGGATTCACAAAAGTTTTCTCCTCAATAAATGGAAAGGTGATTATAGAGGAAGCATTTAGAGAAAGAACTGAGTTTTTCATCAACAACGGGACACTCAAGCTCACCAATGTGGAGAAGAGTGACGCTGCTCAATACAACGTGGAGGTCTACAATCAGGATGGCTTACGTGAGCAAAGCATAAGTTTTAACCTGGAAGTTAGAGGCAAGTATTAAATACTACAAATTAATATTTCAATGCTCTTTATGCTTTTATGTTCTCATAGGATTTTTTAGAAATAAAATTAATCTGAAAATCTGAAAATTAATCAGAAATTTATTGCAAAAATATTAAAATGCAAAACATAACTTACAAAAAAGACATTTTCATTCACATTATGCATGCATCTCACAGTTACTACACTGTATATTTAGAGATAAAGTCAAACTTTCAATCTTGTCTCTGATTGCGCACGTACTGAAAGGGTGCAATCTTTATTAACGCTGATATGAGATGTGCTGGGAGGGGTAAACCACAGAAACAGGCTGTGGTTTAACTGAAGCTTTTGGGTGACAGTCTTTTTTACTTGCATACAATACCATACTATTAAGCAAACCACCTCTGTTGACAGATTAGATTTACAACAGGATCATGTGCCGTTCTAAAAGCTCATCAGGCTTTCTTGCAAACACAGTTACAGAATTTTTGAGGAACATTTTCTTTTCGATTGAAATAATTCTTGTGAAAGTCTGCATCACTGTTGTTAACTGAGATCAAGTTTAAAAGGCTACAAAATGGAACTACTAAAAATCTATGCAATATTAACTTATATGTATGTATTATTATGTTTTCTTTCTTTAGAAGACATGTTTCGTGTACTGATTCCTGTCTGTATTGCACTTGGTGCTCTCATGATAGTGCTGCTATGTTGCTGTGTGTGCAGAAAAGTCATGCATCGTAGGAAGTGAGGTAATACTCATCATGCCCGTTTGTTTTTTGAAAAAAGAGAAAATGGTAATAAATGAAATCATCCGGTGAACGGCATTAAATTTTGTGGTATGATTGTTTTGTGTTCTGTGCAGGTTAAGGTGAAAGTTAACCAGTGGGCGTTGGGATTTCAATAAACTCTGAAGGCAACGATCTCTACAGCAGATACTACACCAAGTTTCAAAGAAACATCCAGGAAACTATCATGTATTTTTAAGGTCACCTGTAACTTTAATTGTTGAATAACCAACATACTGAAATCTATATTTCAATTCAGACTTTTGATTCTTTGGCTGAAAAGTTTGACTTAAACTTAATCTTGAAGATTTTATTTCTACATCAGTTGGTTTGGTTAATTAATCATTTATATGATAATAAGATTATCATTCTGACCAAAAAGGAGACTTTAAATCTAAGTTAAACGATTAGTCTGACCAAAATCAGACAAAACAGAACATATCAAATCCAGACAAACACATCAAGACAATAAAGTTCCAGTTGAATTACTCCTGCATGTGACCTTGGTGCTCTGTACTAGGGCTGGGCAGATCGATCCAAATATCGATATCATTGGTACCAAGGCAGTATCGATCGATACCAGCGTGATGATATTGATACTTTTCTTGTAGAGGACTTAGGGGGCAAAAAGCCAAAGAAAATGAATGAGAGCCAAATGAATAGCAGGTTTTGCTTTTCTTTAGCAAATTTTCATTGTTGACTTTATTTTTCTCAAACAACTGTGGGAGATAAAAGGGAATAACAGAGGTATTTTAATATTTTGTAACATTGTTGATTTTATTTTATATTGTTTACAAACAAAAATGCTCAGATTTAAATTTCTCTGTCCTGCCGTTCAGTTTGATAAAAAATGTTTTATTTGGCAAAAATCTTTATACTTTTCATTATGATTATAATTATGATCAATATTTAAAGGCCAAATCATTAAATCATTGTGAAATTTCAAGCAAAATATATTGGTATAAATATCGGTATCAGCGATACTTGCCCTGGATTTACTTTGTATCGGATCGATACCAAAATTTGCAATATCGCCCAGCCCTACTCTGTACATTCTGCACAGTTCTGTCATAGAGTTTGCCCCAAAAATGATTGAAAGCACCAGTGTGCAAAAGAAAAAGCCAGTATCAACAAGGAATAACCACAAGGGTTAGCATAAATCTTTTAGCAAATATAGTAAAGCGTACAATATCTAGAAAATATACAGAGCTCTATCGAGCCCTCCAGTTCTCTACTGAGATCTGAACACATCACACCAGTTATAAAATCTTTACACTTGCTTCTAGTCGGTCACAGATAGATTTTAAAAACAATTTTGATTGGTAACAAATCGCAGAATGGTTTAGGCCCAAATTACATCTCTGATATGTTCAGATAATATAAACCAACAAGAGCTCTTAGATCCAAAGACTCAGGTCAGCTAGTCCAGACCAGAGTCCAGACTAAACATGGAGAAGCAGCTTTTAGCTGTTATGCTGCAAACAAATGGAACAAACTGCCAAAACATTTCTTTTCTAATGCACCTATGAATGAAATCTGCTCAGTAACTTTTAACTGATAGTGCTTTAAATCATTTTAATTTAATTTCTGATTTTATTGGGGGTTTTGCTATTTGTTGCTGCCCTTTACTACTTCTGAATGCTTTAATTGCACCACCTGTAATGGTTTTGATGTTTTATGTAAAGTACTTTGAACTATTTTACTGAACATGGCAACAATTAGTCTAACCAGCTAAATCCATCACTTGGTCTGACTGTGTTACAATTAATCAATCAGAAAGAGCCCAATACTTATAAGCTGAATGCAGCCATACTTCTACCGAGCATTGTGATTTGACATCTCAATCAATATTTTATTTCTCTCCTGTGCACTGAACAAAGGAGAGCAGTCCAATTAAATAGCCCAGTTGAGCTTTAATTGTGCAAAAATATACTACCTGTCATTCTTCACTCATTTTAAACTCTTGTTTCATTTTAAAGTTTGGTCTCATTGAATATCTTATTGTGCCACATATATGCTTCTGTAAATGAATGAATAAAGTAATCTGATGCCTACAGCTACATGGGATTAAGTTGGATTATTGTTCAAAGAAAGCAGTCTTAGAAATTATTTGTGACCAGTATGAATGCAACACCTGCCCAATACGATGCCAGGTCCAGCTATAGTACCCTCTAAACATACAAATAAATCTATCTGTAGGTTAACTTGTGCTTAACTTAGCAACCAGCTTCTTATGTACAATTATTTGTTTGACCCTTTCAGCATACCTGTAACATCTTACCTTGAGTGTTCTTAAGATGAGTGTAGCTCTGTGTGTCTGTTGCGACTGAAGAAGTGTGGAGCCACTACTGCATGTTTAGGAAATATGTACAGTGCATAGACAAACAAATAATGGCAGATTTAACTGAACATAAACACTGCATGACCCAAGAAGGTTCCTGATTGAATCTTAGCTGGAGCCTTTTTATGTTCTCCCTGTGCATGAATGACTTTCTCCAACTATCCAAAAACAAAACAAAACATAACAAACCCATGTTAATTGGTGATTTTTTTATTGGCCCTAAAGGTGAGTGTGAGTAACAGCAAATAGGCATTTATTTGATTGTATCCAGAAAGACACGACAGGAGCCTGAGTCATAACTTCCCTCCATGTCCCACACAACTTTGTGTTTAAAATGACATCACAGTAACTGGAGATCATTACAAGAACAACTCTCCAACGTTGCTTTTTATTCATTGTCCTCTTCATTTCGGCATTCCTGGAAGAACAGCTGTACTTGCTACAGCTATTGCAGATCAAAATAAGTACATATAAGATATACAAATACTGGCTGATAGAAGCAACTTCGTATGTCATTTCCTGAGGGCTAATTCTAAAAACTGAGAAGAGGAAGTTGACACTGGATGTAAATCATTTTTGTTACTTCTGGTGTGAAGAGTTGGCCATGCATGTGTTCACCTAATTCTTTACCACTGCACTTTTAAGGCTGATCCGTAACAGGAAACATTACTGAGTGCAAGACTGTATGTGTGATGTTAAAGTTATCTGGCTAGCCAACCAATAATGTAGAGTAAAGAAACATGGAAGCTGTGCTGGGACTGCTGTTGATGCTCCTCAGAATCTCTCACGGTGAGCTGTTCATCATTATTCACCTCATCAAAGCTTTTTGGTTTAACTCTCTTCCCTCAATTTTTTCTGACATCTTCCTCTTATTATTATTATTATTACCTCGGCCAAAGCTCAGAGGTTATGTTTTCGGGTGCAAATGTTTGTCTGTCTGTTTGCAACATAACTCAAAAAAGTAATGGACAGATTTCGATGAAATCTTTTTGGAAATCTCAAAAATGGTATAAGTTCAAATTTTGGGTGATCTGGATCACCGTCTGGATCCAGGAATTTTTTAAGGGCTCTTAAACTTAACTATGGGGAGATGGGGATCACTACCATCACAGCTTCAAACTCAACAGATAATGCCCAGAATCATTGGGAAGAAAATTACAGCATGACATCATGGTAGACGTTATAATCTGACATTGTTTGGCCCGGATCATACTGATGTTCTGGATTTGGTGACCTAGATGATTCAAAATATAGAGACTAATGGGTGGGCTATTTGGCCTTTTGGGGTTTTTCAAAGATGACGGACCCTAGGTCTTGGCAGAGGTCTGTACTCTCTGAGTGCTTATAGTTCTTTGTTATGTGTTATAATGAGGTCAGCAATGAGCTTTCTTTTTTTGTTATTTGTTTTTTTCTGAGTTGTTTTCCATTTTCAGCAGCAGTGGTACAGAATCATTTTCATTTAGTTATCCTTTAAAAGAAAATAATTAATTGATATGTGATGGCATTCGATGGATTAGTTGCTCTTTTGAAAGTGTTACTTCCAGTCTCCTTCCTGATGAATGCTAATACAACCACAGTATCATTCATCATGCTATATATGGTAATGTTTATGCTACTTAAAGGAACATACAGCCTCCATACTCTGAGTAAAATTTTCAAAACTATATTGCTTATCATTTTAAACCTATTTTTCTATGGAACAGCTTGACTTAACTAAAATTTTAAATCTTTGCACGTCAACTTTTTTTTTTTTTATTTGATTTGTGGAATCACTGCTGTGTTATTCAGATATTGTTTTTTTTTTTTAAGATACTCAGCTTTAACAGTATGATATGTCTGGTTTTCTTTATGAAATTTTTTTCTTAAATTTGCAGGTTTGGAAACTTACTGTGATGGCAGACAGAATGGAGCTCAGTGTTATGGAGCTTTGGGAGGAACTGTGGTCCTCCGGCTGATGGACAACGCCTCAGAAATGCCAAAATATGAATGGAAGAATGAAAGAGTAGTGATACTCAGAGGGCAAAATGATAATATCTTATCTAATGTCCTAGACAACAGATCTCTTTTTATTCCAAGTAATGGAACATTTAGGATCAATGACCTAGGGAAAAATGACAGTGGTGAATATACACTTGAAACTTTTGATTCAGAGAGACGACAAACAGGAAGACGGACTCTCCAGCTGACTGTTCAAGGTAATAACTTTTCAACTAGAAAATTGAATAATATAAACATTAACTTAATCCCACACATTACATGCAGGGCTTGAATTACAGTGGAGCAGGCATGCACAGAGACTTTGAAAGTCATATATGTAAATTAGTGCATGCTAACAATGTCAAACATTTTTGTATCTTAAATCCTTTTGCTATGCTGCTGATACAATCTGAAACAGAACATCATAAATTCTTTTAACAACTTCAAAAATTGGCAAATGAAGTGGTCACTGTTTGGGTACTCACATCACACAACAAAGAACCACAGCAAATCGCCTGAATAAGATTTTCATCAGTGAGCGAGCTGGATTCCTGGCTGAAATTATGCTAAAGTATGGCAGTGTCCTGATTGTTGGTGATTCTAATATCCATATTTGTTCCACTGGTGAACAACTTTTTAGCGGTTATTCACTCCTTTAATCTTGTACTGTTTGGCTGGTTCTATGCATCAATTCAGGCATAAGCCTGACTTGGTTTTGCCGTATGGTTTATCAGTTCTCAACTTGGAAATGGGAAATGTCCTGTTTTCCCATCATTGTCTTGTTTTTGACATTCCTTTCCCTTTTAGTTTAATCCTCGCGCTCTTGAGACGCGTGTCACCTTTTTAATCTGTTCTTTTCTGGGTTTTTTTATAACTATGGAGTTTCCTACCTGAATCCCTCTGTTGTTCTGAATACTGATTACCGATTAGTGCAATTTCACGACACCTACATTAAAATGTTGGACGAGGTGGTCACTTTGAAAAGTAGGCGCCCAAAGTCCAAACACCACCAGCCCTGGTTAAAAATGGCCACTCATATTACTGGATTTGAATGTAGGAGAGCAAAGTATGTGGAAGAAACACAAACTGCAGGTGTCTTTTGTGATAGTAAGGGGAAGCTGGTGATGGTATCAGTCCATTGTTAAAGCTGCAAAACAAACACTTTTCAGGTATCATTTTACCTGTCATCAACAGGGTTTTCAACTCCATTCTTCTCAATGTATCTCAGTCTACCATTTGGGAATCCTCCTCCGAAAGCTGTGAAGATTTTCCTCACTTCTTTATAAATAAAATCATGACAACTAGAGCACTGATTACGCCTCCTTCGTATGAGCCTCCAGTGATTTCATGGCAAATGCTCAGAAGACGATTGCTCACAACACTTAAAGAAAGAGAGAAAAATGCTCATAAAGTGCTTAAGAAACTATATTTACATTGAAAAAATTATAGTATGCAAATCTGAAATATGTTCACATATCGTTTTTTTCCTGAACACTTACCCTGGGTTCTATGGTGATGAAACATGGAATCTTTCTTCATCGCTGAGTGCCAAACTTATGTACCCCTTCAGTAAAATAACAAAGTCTCCCCAACAGCTTGGGACATCAAGCCTCGGATGCCTCTGAATTTCTTGAGTTTCAATGAAAAAAAGAGAAGAAGTTATTTTATTTGGACCAAGTGGCACCAATGCTGCCCCCTCCTCTAACTTCGGTTCCCTGGAGCCTTACATTAAAAGCTTGGTTACCAACTTGAGTGTTTGCATGGAATATCTTAATGAGAGCTCATCTGCTTTCAGGAGAGCCAAGTTCCCCCTTAGCTCCCCATAATTTTAACTATGTGTACATTCTAACTGATTTTCTGAACCTCATTGGTTTGTCCAGCTGTAAAACAATTAAGATTAAGTTATAATATTAAAGGTAATGCATTTAATTTTTTTTTCAGCTCCTGTGTCCTCTAACCAACTGGTCTCCGAGTGTCTTTTCCAGGGAGAGATGAGGGTGTCCTGCTCGTCTGAGGGAGGGGACAGTGGTCAGTACAGCTGGACTCTAGATGGACGCACACTGACAAACACTGAGCTCCTCTCTGGAAATAATGAGACAAATGTCATCATCCTGAAACGAGGTGTCTCAGGACATCTAGTCTGTTCAGTCAGAAATCACAGCGGTTTAGTCTCCAAAGAAAGGATGATATCTGTCTGCAGAGGTGAGAAAGAATCACATTAAAACTTCTTTCATGACAGCTGATTATCTATTTTACATGATAACACAATGCTTAGTCCATGTTAATGGTGCTAGTAGTTTTGAATATTTGAGTATTTTTAGAATTGCTGGGATAGGCTCCAGCCCCCCGCGACCCTGAATTGGATTAAGTGGTACAGAAAATGGATGAATGAATGAATGAATGAGTGTTATTACATAGACTTTCACCACTCAACTCAGATTCATTAGATTATAAACTTAATTTTGCTGTGAGGGCAAACATTTGTCCTTCTTGCTCTGTCAGTTCTATGATAGACTGACAGTTTGGACAAGATGTAGGCTACCCCACCTCTTGGCCGTGTACACAATTCAATTCAATTAATCTTTATTTGTATAGCGCCAAATCACAACAATGTCATCTCAGGGCGCTTCACAGATAATCAGTTTGAGCCAATCTGATTGTCATTCATTGATTCATACAAGCCAATTCATAACAAATAGCCTAGCTAAGGAAA